>LUCW03000709.1:0-25050 GCA_001586965.3 Sphaeroforma sirkka | reverse complement strand
TAGTACACTGTTGCCTCACCTGTACGCCGCCTCGCCAAAGTTTTGTAATATTTGCCTCGTAAGTTCGAGAAGTCCAACGCAGTCCGCTGAAGTCGCTCCTAGGTAGAACTATTGATACCTACCTTGCAGTAGAGACTGGCTAGCTGTCAGATATGCGGTGATGGAATGAAGATCTATTCGCATATATAGTCTTCTAATGTGTGGCAACAATAAGTTAGCCGAAACTGTAAAAAATAACTCCCGTTGTGATGGTGTGTATACAGATATAACTCAGACAGTGTAGGGTTATAAAATGTTAGTTCAATGTAACACGACAAAATGTTGATTGTCTTCGATTCGTAGGCTGTGTCGCTGATGCTAGCAAATCGCCTGTATTTGTAGAGAAATTGGCCGGCCACACAATTGGGATACAGGTAAGCTGACTCTGATGGCTTGCAATGCACCACTCATTATGTGTCCCTCGAAGATTCACATATTTGATATCATATACGAACCCAAGAATCAAATGCACCTGATGACATATCTGCCACAATCTTGAATGCAACATACACAAACATACGACACCGAAAACACAATATATTGGCACATTCACGATAGCTCGGCTAACCCAATAATTGCGAAGTGCGAGATGCTTATTTCTGATACTTAGATAGATTCACATGCTCTACTGTTCGTTGTTAGAAAAAATTTGGTAGAGCCTCATGAGCAGTATGCGTGAGATACAGTTCATCACTGGCGAGTGAGCAATCATGGTCAGCGCACGGAGGGGTTTTCAGATCTCCTATCTATCACAAACGATAGTAGTTCACATATTGTCTTTTGCAATGAAACCCACTAAAAGCCAGCTAATTTCCATGCCGAAGGTTACAATAGCTTACAGTACAAGCAAGAAAGGAGGTAAACAGTTGCCTCATGCATTCACACGAATCGGGAATATAGCAAGTTTGCGTAACAAACCACATCACTTCAAATGTAATAAAAGTAATTCTGACGAGAGCACTAACAATCTTCACAGCTGCTAAGTGCACGTACGGGTCGGGGGCGTGAGAACCGAAGAATAAAATAACGCGCGTATTACCATAACCATTTATAGACGGAAGCTCATATTCAATTCCGTACCAGAATCACCAGCTAGTGCACCACAAACTTCAGTTTATCATTAAAAATATGTTTTGGAATAGAATCATGCGTACTGCAATCCCTGTCAATACGGAGATACATTTTCAAAACTATCACAAGCTTCTTGCAGTCTGTCAGTATTTTACGATAGCCCTAGCTCTAATATTGTGATCTTTTCAAGGCGATTGAGCGCTACGGACTGAATGCCAAGGGCATGGGAATCTCCAAAACAAAGGTAAAATTAATTGCATCGCTCAAGAAATGCACATAATGAAACGGGAATAAGCGATCACGTTTAATCCACCAAGTAGTTTAAGTGGCATAGAAGAGGACAGGCAATTTCACTCTGCAGCAGCAATTGCGGGCACCTCTTCGGGGTTCAACTTACAGGCCGCTCGTTTTCACGCAACGATAATTTAATGAGACGAAATTGAGGCCCATATAGAACCTTCATGTTACAGCAAAGAAGTGTACACGTTCGCAGGTGTGCAGAATATTTATTAGCATAGTCGGTGAAAATATATGTATTGGTCAAACCACCTTGGAAATAATAATTCTGCATATTTATAAGTCTTTTGCCTTGTGCAAATACGCAACGAAAAAATATCAATAACTTGATCAGCTCATGCCAAGGCAATGTACTACACGTTCCTTCAAGTGGTAGAAACGTATGCGTACAAACCTGGCATATCCATCTTTATCTACCACTCAGCCAACAATAAATCAGCTTACGATTACCTTGCAGAATAGAATATATATATATATATATATATATATATATATATATATTATATATATATATATATATATATATATATATATATATAACATATGTATATATATATATATATATATATATATATATATATATATATATATATATATATATATATATATATATGTATATGTATATATATATACATGAGAGACATATATATATATATATAATATAGATAATAGAAGTAAATATATATATATATATATATAATATATAATATATAATATATTATATATATACATATACAATATGTATATAATATTATGTTATTATGCCATATATATATCATATTACATATGTATGCACATTATATATAATAATACATATGTAATATATTAATGCATATATGTATGTATATAATAATATTATTATATATTGCCATATATATATATGTATATACATATACGGATTGGACATACATGCACATTTGTGACAACACGATATATATATATATACATACGTTGATGTATGTATATATACATATGTAATGCAAAATGTTTATAATAAAACATATGTCTGCATATGCTACCACAAAGTATGTGTAATAATATGTATGGTTATGTATGTATACATATTTATGTTGGTATGAACATAACCGATATATTAATATAATATGACCTGATATGATTGATAAATAATATATATAAATATATCCATATGTATATATGTATTATATAAAAGCTATAATAATGGTGATGAAGAACGATAATGATAACATATATAAATATATGGCATAGAAGCGTGATAAACGCAGATATATATACAAATATAATATATATATATATATATATATATATAATATATATATATATATATTATGCTGTAATAATATTATCATCATACACATGTATATATATACATATGTAATATTACATATATATATTATATAATATTACATATAATGTTGATTGATGTGTTGCGAACACATCAAATACATGCACGCACATCCATAATGCGTTGCAACCCATACATTACGTACGTTTTGCGTTGCGTGCGCGTGTGGAACGCCCAAATGCATCCATATATTACACTTTCTCGTATGCATGCATATGTCGTCATCCGTATATATATATATATATATATAATAATAATAATATATATGTATAATATATGCATATAAACACATTACATACATACATGCATTACATGCATACATGCATGCATGTAATATATATATTATTATTTATATATATATGTATATAATATATTATATGTGTAATACAATATGCATCACACATATTATATATATATATATGTACATATTTAAACATGCACATACATACGCATCAATAAAAGACAGGACACAAACACAGCGTGTTTTTGTATGCACGTGTCGCATGCACGCGCACATACACATATATATATATATATATATATATATATATATATATATATATATATATATATATATATATATATATATATATATATATATATATATATATATATATATATATATATATATATATATATATATATATATACATGTGTGTATGCGATACGTGTGTGTTTGTGTACACATACACGTATTTAAATATGAGTACACACGGAGAAGAGCTCTATACGAACCAACTCACCCCTCAAGCTTGAATCGCAACTGCTTGAGACTGGTAGGTACGTCAATTATGTACCAACCTTACATGCGACGGTGTAATAATCCTCGACCAACAGCGTATCTTGGTACACGTACTTTACAGTATAGTAGCATAACGTATGCGATATTATGCACTGACATGAGCTCCAGTCAGGCATGTTTGCGTACTCACCTGGCGTCAAGTAAACTCTGGATATGGATTAAGATGGATGATACTCTGTATTAAGCCTGGTGTAAAGTGAAGAGTGCTATATAAGCCGCAAGTGGGCTGTATATCTCATTGAGTGAAGTAGTGTGTTGTTTGGGCCAGAGGTACGATGAGCGAAAGCTGATGCATGCACGATAGGTGTAAGTATAGCAAAACTACCCAGACCACCAGTAGACACGATGGAAGGCGATAAAATTCAAAGGTACCCGCGAGCTTGGTATATGGTTACTAATCAGGAAGCATGTGTGTGTGGGTTATAAAGATAAGCCAGCAGGTGTATGTAAATAGACGCACTATGAAGCATACACTTTCGTGTTGAATGTGAAATCATAGTTGGCTATGGTTGAATATTTATGCAATATTTATGTCTTCACAGCAGGTTTTGAGAGAATTGTTTGCTTTTCTAAAAAACAAAAACAATAATGCCTGATTCCAAAAATTCAGCCAAATATTATACCATAAATAAATAGCGTAGCCTTCTATTATACAGAAGGCTATGGAAATAGCATCTATTTGGTTTATTTGATGTATGAAGAAATATTGACATAAATTTCACCGACTTTTTATACACTAAAAACGAAGCCACCAAGAAGCAATATTAATAAAAAAATCTATTTTTCAAAAAGACGGACCTGATTCTATTTCGCTTCCTCATCCAATTTTCGGTCTATTTAGAGGCCCACATAACAGTTTGATCCGACTCTCGTGTGATGAGGGGTGTTTATATAAACGGAAAAGAAGTTCGCGTACGTATACACAAAATAGCACACATTGGTCAATTTGTTTATCACTAATCCGAGATGGTCGCACACCTTAGTGAGTCAGTGTAGTTGTGAGCGTTAGTACAGCTAAAAACGATGTATAGAGTGTGAAACGTCATCTTTTGGAACTAATGGTATTTTAAATATACATTGGATTTAAAGTCTTTCATAAGTTCACGACTGTCGCATCGCCCAGGACCTTATGCATTTTAACACCGATTTTAGCTAAATCGCATAGCCTTCTGAAAACTGAACGTCGGTAGCAAATTTTCACCACACTCAATTTTTCCGCTACAGTGAAACCTCTTTAAGAGTCCACCTCTATAGGTGTTTACCTCTTAAAGTGTACACTTTTTTCTACATGTCTACCGGAAGCTTTGTTGATTAACTACACAGCCGATCACTTGAAGACACTCAAGGATGATGTGAAACGATACATCGATAGTATTGTGAGTATATTTAAATCTTATTTTGCCATAGCTGATCCAGACCTTTCATCCAGGTGACAGTAAAACAGTAGAAGAATTACAATAGTGGATAGATGAATCTGCAAATTTGCAGATTATTAATATAGATGCGATGATGACTATGGAGGAAGCTATCGATAGTGAGACTACGAATATGTTCAGTTTGGATTGTGCTTTTCAAATGGGTTTCCTCTCTCAGAGAGTTTATGAATGCTAATTTATTGGATGCTAAATCCTCTGTGTAGCTGTTCATCAATACTCGACATCGAGGAAAAGGTATTAAAAAAATACGCCAGATAAAGCACAAACAAATTTTACATTTTTTTATTTAAAAACAATTTAAAATAAGCAACGCCTATAGGCATATTTAGCCTCTAAAAAGAACACTACAGTATAGGACTCTTCTTTTTAAAGTTTGTTTTTTTTTATCAAAAACTAAAAATATATATATATATAAAGCTTCATATCAATGTGACCTACATATGTATCACCTATAATTAATAATATGGGGCCAACTCTGTACGGTGCAGGGTCGGTCCTGAATTCCTTACCCAAGGGTGACTAACTGTCTATTTAGTATTTACCTCTATAATAACTCTAATAAGAAATCTCTATAATAGGTGTTCATTTTTTTGTCCAAAACTTTGAGAACAGACTGTAGACACTTTTTTTAAATTAAAAAAAAGGGTTTTTGTCGAATTTTCAGAAAGCTATGGGTTTGACTGTATCAGTAAACTATTCTAAATACAATCTATTTACATTAAAAATCATGTTCACGGTTCAATATTATGTCAAAAGTTAGGTGAGATAGCTTCATCTTACATGGCCAACCGTTTATCCTTTTTTTAAATACATATCTTCAAGCGTATCAGCACAGCAGGAGACAAAGCAACATACAATCGTGAATATTTGTGTAGTCAAAAACTTTCATATATTCCGTTTTATTGGTTTACACTTTTCAAATTATATTATTTTGAGATAAAAGGTCTCAACTCTCAACTCTCCAGAATCCGACGACTCCTCGGCATCACAATTCCCCATTTAAAAAAAATATTTCTACTCTCTTGTGGCTAAAATTCAGGAATTAGCTTAAAAACAATCGAAATTTAGTAATTAGGGCACATAATTTCACATGAGTGAATGTGTGCTTTTGAATGTACCGAACATACAATCTGGTAGCCCGCCCAAAAAGCCATACAAGAAATGACTGTAAACTTATAACCGTCGTTCATTTTACGATATTTATATAGTTAGCTTTACGTTTGTGTATGCATCCTTTAAAGTCTTGTGGAGTGTGTGGCATGAGAGAGGTACCGCAAACAGACATTGGTTTGTGCTTTTATGTGTCGCGGGAATTGGTTTTGATACTAATATTCGAGATGCTTTAGCTCATGTGACACACATGAACACTCGGATGGGGGGTTGTAGCTATACTGGCGAATATTTATTAATCTGTCAGATGATGCAGACTCTGGGGGCTAACCTTTTTAAGAAGGCCAATGATGATATTATCGCCTATGGGGATTTGCGATCTATGCCTTGGGCTGTCTTTGAGAAGATAGTTCAAAAGTATAACAACCCATCTACTAGAGTACTCAGTACCTCAATCTTTACCCAGCCCGCTAGGCGTACCGCGACAGAGAATAACACTGTGCGTAATACTAAGAAACCTCACACTACTGCTGGAGATGGTAAAGGCCCTACTTCTACTAAACCAAAGGGTGAAAGGGGGGAGAGAGCACCTTGCAAGAAGTGTGGTTACAACCTCACTAAAAGTGATGGCAAGTGGAATGGTAAACACGACTCTGTTAAGTGTGCACCAGGCAAGCCAAACTTTGGACACTATATGAAAGAGTGTACTACTTGCAAGGGTACTAATGTAAACTTCGATGGATGTAAATATCGGTCTCTTAAGGCGGTATAAACATCTTAGAGCTACTAAGCGTAATAAAATCTTAAAGTCTTTTAATAGGTTTTTTAAGTATACGAATTTTAGTCTGGTAATAAAGTTAGGTATGCCTCATAGAAATCAGCAATACTCTGGGGGATTGTAAGGCTGAGACATTACCTATATATCATCGTCCCAGTACTGATTTCGCCGAAGGGATTTTATTTATGTTTTTGTTATCGTTATCGTCGAAACTAGTATTACTTGTTTCGTCGCACGAATTACTAAAACTAGTAAAATCCTATCTTTAGAAAAAATAAAGTAAAAAAAGAAAAAAAACTCTTGATGTCCTTAGTTATTGTCTTGACCAATAACTGGCCACTTATCAAGAAATACCGACTTGCCATCATCAGACTGGCACATCTGGTTGGCTGAGCGGAGGTCAAACTAGGTAACCATTAAGGGTCTCTAGAAACCTATGTTCGGTTGAGCCATCTCGCTACCGAAGTATTCAGATGTATATTTTGGAGTGTTTATCTAGGTCTCTTAATAGACCTACTCCAAATATATTCTTTGGCCTTGTTCACAGTCCCTTTAATGAGTCGGGGCCAAAATATCTGATTTGTAAATGGAAAAGGTACTTGTAAATAGAACCGTTAAAAACCATTTAATACTCGTGCTTTTAATAGTACGTTTATAATTTACGTAATGCTTAAGAGTACGTTTATTGACATAAGAGTCTAATGTGGAGACCCGGCTATTGCATGGATATTTTTATGTTTTGAACTATGTTATATAAACTAAGATATAATTTAAGTCAGTTAGGATTTAGCAGTGATAGCTTGTGGTAAGAATGATCGGGACTGCCTCTTGGTAAGAGCCTTAATATCTTCGATCACACAGGACGTACCTCTAGCTGTTCTTTATAAAATGATTTTCACTAGAAGTACTAAGTGTTCATGATCACATGCCTAATTTGTAGATAGACATAATAACATAAGTCGAGTTAGTACATTGGCTAATATAAATAAATTAAAATAGAAAAAGACTTATTGAATTTTAAAGATTGGCGGAGGATCAAAACCTGTAAGTAGTAGTTCAGAGATTATAAAATTTAGCTTATAATATCCTACATCTACTATCGTCTCAAATAGATCCAAATAAATGAGCATACCAAATACTCAGGCTATTGAAGCCATCAAAGTAAATTTAGAACACTTTGGAAATGCTGGAAAAAGAATTTATATTAAATTATTATAAATACAATCAAGAACCAACATGTTATCTCATTTGATCTTGATATTTTAGACTGACCGGAAACCGTATTTCTACATAGCCCCCCAGTAGATGTTAGGACTACGGACGTACGTGAAGGTATGATCTAGTTCGTGAAGCGAAAACCAAAGTAAAACGGTTTTGGTCATGGCTTATCGAGTAAGTATGTGCCTATATGTACGAGTTTAAGACTCATCTTGTACTCTATGTCGTTTATTATTTGGTCCAGTAACCATTTCCGATATAGACGTCTCACGTTTATTACTTGGTAAGGCAATAGCCAAAGGTTGTTCTTCATTAGTAAGTAAGTTCGAATAATTTTCTGCTCTGTTGGTAATCAAATCAAAAAGCTTGGTCACATAAAAAGTAGGTGGCAAATAGGAAATTTCAGATCGATCCGGGTTTGTAGTCACCTGCGGAAACCCTTTCCGTTTATCTCATGTGTTCTTATGTAAACGCTTGTTCGATTTTTTATTAATAATACGAAGGAAGTCGCGAGATTTACGAAACGCATCGGAGGTTAGCCAAGCTACTGTGTAGAAATACGGCCTCCGGTCAGTCTAAAATATCAAGATCAATTGAGATAATACATTGGTTTTTATTTGTATTTTAAATAATTTAGTACAAGCTCTTTTTCCAATATTTCCAAAGTGTTCTAAATTTACTTTGATGGCTCCAATAGCCTGAGTATTTGGTATGACTCATCTACTTGGACCTATTTGAGACATTAGTAGATGTAGGATACTATAAACTAAATTTTATAATCTCCGAACTATTACTTCCGCCAATCTCCAAAATCCAATAAGTCTTTTTCTTTTTTTAACTTTTCTTCAGATGGAACTTTATTTATATCAGCTAATGTATTAACGTGACTTACGTTATTATGTCTATTTACAAATTAGGCATGTGGTCATGAACACTTAGTACTTCTAGTGAAAATTATTCAATAAAGAACAGCTAGAGGTACGTCCTGTGTGATCGAGGATATTTAGGCTCTTAATTAGAGGCAGTCCCGATCATTCTTACACAAGCTACCACTGCTAAATCCTAACTGACTAAATTGTATTTTAGTTTAATATAGTTTGAAACCTAGTAATTTCCATCGAAGTTTACACTTATGCCTTTCGAACATTCACGATGTCACAAGGCTAGATTGGCAGCGTTGTGGGTTGAAGAATGTGATGATGCCTTTTAGCAGCTCAAAACAGTGGTTCAGCGGGCTCCAGTAGTCCAGCCACCGAAACATGGAGTACCATTCATGGTGGCTACAGTTTATTATAGTTTGAAACCTAGTAATTTCCATCGAAGTTTACATATTTTTCAGTTAATTAGTAGTTACAGTAGTGTACTGCTTCTACACTGTCTGACATCGATTTACTATCCAGCAAATACTATGGCTAAGGGTATTTCTAAAGGCAAGGAAGCCGCTAGCTCTAAGCCTGCTAAGCCTGCCGAGGTTCCTGAGGTCCCTGTGGAAACACCTAGCCTGTCTGGAGTTGAGCCTGCCGAGGAAACTGTTGGGGAAGCAAATTCTGAGGTTGGTACAGAGGATTATTCTGAGGATGACTCGTCGGATCCTAAAGCCTTGGAAGAAGAGGTATCTACTACCGCGGAAAGGCTCGCCAGCGTCCGTGTATCACCTAGGAGTGAAGCTCAGGACCCCAGCTTGCCCCCTGACCACGTGCCGTCAAATATTGGGGATAAACGTCGAAAGGCTGGAAAATTCGTGGATACGAATGTCGGGGACATTATAACTCCACATCTAAAGGACACTCCAGCACAAATCCGGAGTGAAAAGGAAGTATTGGACCTGTCCGAAAATTTCGGTTTCGCCATCGATGGAGAAGCCATTCCATTCAGCTCAAATCTTGGGGCCGAAGCTGAGGACGCCATAATTCGACAACGAGTGGTTGGATCCTCTCAATCTCGACGCCAACTGAACCGCACTGAAGCGCTCTAAAAGGAGCTAGCGGCAGCAGCAGTTGTGGACCCCTCTATCGTGTCCCACTTGGCTGATTAAAACAAGAAGAAAGAAAATTCCGGGCCCAGTTTCGAACCCGAGGTATGTTTACTACTAAGCCAGTTACCACTGGCGAGAGAGAAAATATTTCAAAATTTAATCTCTATAGCTCTGATGCTACCATTGACCATCCTCTTGACAAACCTAACCCTGTCAGAGGATATGATCGTATGGAACTCGATGAGGCTTACCATCCTCGTAATATCGACCCTCATTTGCCAACTAACCCTGGTAATCACGATTTTGGCAATCGCTACACCAGTACCTCGTTAGAGAGTTCCCGCTCTAATCCTGAGGATGAGGAAGTGAGAACCAGACATACTCGTCTCAGGCTACTACGCTCTGGTATGCAAGTCCTTGAGGACCGTCTATTGAATGACTCTGATCTTGACGATAGGAAAGCGGATAACATTCGCTATCTAATCGATAACAAGAGAAAGGAAATAGACACCATCTTGGCACTAGCCGCCCGTAGCACTGAGCATGAGCCTCGTGAACACTTAGAACCAAGCTTTATAAAGCAGCTAGGTAACGCGCAGGCTGAGGTCGATTTCTCTACTAATGAGAGTACAGTGGAGACACTGAAGGCCTTCGACCAACTTAAGGAGTCTGCCAGCCTTAGGGATAAGCAGATGATGAATGCCTTTATTCGTTTCTGTGAGCCAGGTGAATGGCGAACTATCTTGAAGGCTCATGAGCCCAACTGGAAAGCCCTACCCTGGCACCAGTTGCGTGATAATATACATAACACCTTTTTTGAAGATGCACGTGACCGTGAACTTTTAGAGTCTCGCAGTTCTTTGCGAACGATGCCACTATTCGAGGTGCTCTAGCTCATATGACACATATGAATACTCGGATGGGTGGTCGTACCTATACTGGCGAATATTTATTAATTTGTCAGATGATGGAGACTCTGGGAGCTAACCTCTTTAAGAAAGTCAATGATGACATCATCGCCTATGGTGATTTGCGATCTATGCCTTGGTCTGTCTTTGAGAAGATAGTTCACAAGTATACCAATTCCTCTACTAGAGTACTTAGTACCACGAGCTACACCCAGCCCACTAAGCGAAACGCAGTAGAGACTAATACTGCGCGTAGTACTAAGAAACCTCGCACTACTACTGGAGGGGGTACTGGCTCTACTTCTACCGAACCGAAAGGTGAAAAGAAGGTGAGAGCGCCTTGCAAGAAGTGTGGTTACAACCTCACAAAACGTAATGGCAAGTGGAATGGTAGACACGACCCTGTTAAGTGTGCACCAGGCAAACCAGATTTTGGACACTATATGAAAGAGTGTGCTACTTGCAAGGGTACTAACGGTTGGCACAAAGAGGATTGTAAGGACTTACCGGACGTCCAAGTTAAGCACTGACAGTACCATATGTGTGCACTAGAGCAAGATTATGAGAAAATGTTCAATAAAATCCATACCAAAGGAGATGAACGTATCTTTCAAGCAGTTTTCGTAAATGGAGAAAAAGTTATGGCACTATTTGATCCAGGGGCTGAAGTCTCTGCTATCTGACGCCGAGTAGCCTACGCTACAGATATGGCTGTCCATAACGAAACAACTGATTTAATCTTGGGAAATGGCAAAGTTACTACTTGCGAACAAGCCATTGACTATGCACACATAATGCTGTCAGATAGAAGAGAAGTGAAGACTCACCTAATCGTTACTGACATGTCTCAGAAATACGATTTAATTATAGGTATGACTGATCTTCTCAGTTTAGGTATAACACTCACTGGTCTGCCTAATGGGCTAGGCCCGAATAAAGATCAGTCAGATGATAATATGTTAAAGATACCTAAACCTCCGGAAGGTGAAGCAAAGGATATGATTCCGCACTTCACCGATATAATTATGGACTTAATTATACAAAACAGGAAGATTGCAATAACTGACTGGTGTATGTTTAAGTTCTCTAATGGGTACGTTAGACTTGACTTAACAAACGTCGACTTCTCTAAGTTAAAGTGTCCTTCACATAACTACGTGAGTTGGAGACACAAAGACGTTGTCAAAACCCAAATCCAAGATTGGTTAAAACAGGGTCTAATTGAAATCAATTATGATGCAACCCCAGTTAACTTAGCTCTCTTAGCGGTCGATCAATATAAATCTGATGGAACGTTTAGTAAAACAAGAGTAGTACTAGACCTGTCGCCAATCAACAAACTAATTCCGCAACATAGTTTTCCCTTACCTAAGATAAGCGAGATACTACGCAAAATGGAGGGTGCGACTATCTTTTCCAAGATAGACTTAAAAGCTGCATTCCATCAACTACAGATATATGAGCCTCATAGGAAATACCTTTCCTTTACTTGGCAAGGTAAGAAGTACCAGTTTAAAGGTGCACCTGAAGGCTTACACATGTTACCTTCTTTCTTCCAACAAGTTATGATGGAACTATTTGCGGACCTGTCGTATAACGTATCGGTCTATTTAGATGATATAGTTATCTTTACAAAGACAGCACATGAACATGCTAAACTCGTTAAAGAAGTCTTAAAGCGACTTAATCATGCTAAACTTAAGATTAACGAAGACAAGTGTTCTTTTGCACACTTACTTGGCTACAAAGTATCTGCAGCAGGGGTAGAAATTGATCCTGGCAAGAAACAGTTTCTGTTGGATTTATCAACACCAATTACTGGGAGAGATGTGAACTCTGTGTGCGGGTTTGTTAACTTCTTCTCGGATTCGGTACCGCATCTTTCTCATTACTTAAAGCCTTTCAGTCACCTACGGCTGCACAAAGGACCTTTGGGAAAGCTTTGGACTAAAAAATGTGATGATGCATTTAAACTAGTCAAAAGTAAAGTAATGGACGCACCCATCATGCAGTACCCTGTGGATGGTGTCCCATTCCAAGTAGCAACCGGCGCTTCAGATCGAGCGGTAGGTGGAGTGCTTTACCAAACGATAAATGGTAAACCACGTTACATACAATTCTTTTGCACGAGTTATAATAAGAGTCAACGTAATTACCCTACCAGTTAAACAAGAGGTCATGAACACTTAGTACTTATAGTGAAAATTATTTAATAAAGAACAGCTAGAGGTACGTCCTGTGTGATCGAGGATATTAAGTCTCTTACCAAGAGGCAGTCCCGATCATTCTTACACGAGCTACCACTGCTAAATCCTAACTGACTTAAATTGTATTTTAGTTTATATAACAGTTTAAAACATAGAAAGATCCATCGAAGTTTACATATTTTTCAGTTATTTAGCAGTTACCGTAGTGTACTGCTTCTAGACTGTCTAATAATTGCTTACTATCCAGCGACAGGACTGTAAGTATTCTATACTACCTTATAGTGGCTATACTACCCTAAAGTAAGCTACACGCTAGTTACTATACCTAGACCTTATTAATTTTCCTGTTCTTGAGCTATTACTATGGCTAAGGGAAATTCTAAAGGCAAGGGAGCCGCCAGCTCTAAGCCTGCTAAGCCTGTTGAGGTTCCTGATGTTACTGGGGAAACTGGTCCGTCTGGTACTGAGCCTGCCGCTGAAGCTGTAGGGGACGCCGTTTCTGAGCTTGGTTCAGATGAAAACTCTGAGGATGACTCGTCGGACCCTAAAGCCTTGGAAGAGGAGGTCTCAACTGCCGCGGAAAGGCTCGCCAGCGTCCGTGTGTCTCCTAGTAGTGCAGCCCAGGGCATCAGCTCGCCATCTAACCGCGAAAAGTCAGATATTGGAAAGACCATGTCTCCCGAACAAGTGGAGGAATCGTCTCGAGATCGACGGTTTATTACTACTGAAAGTCAGCCCAATCCACCTATCAACAAGGATGGCGGCGTTCCATTTCGTGAAATTTCATTGCGTGCCTCGCCACTGAATGCCTCGCCACCGAATGTTGGGGCGGAAGACGTGAATGTTGGGGACGCCATTTCTCGACAACAAGTGGTTGGATCTTCTCAATCTCGACGTCATTTAAACCGCAAAGATGAACTTCTAAAGGAGCTAGCACGTGGCCGATATACTTCCTATACCAAAAAAAAATTGTTCCAAGCCGGGGTTCGAAGTTGAGGTTCTTTGGTTTACCAACCAACAGGTTTACCACTGAGCCAGTTACCGCTGGTGAAGTGGGTAAAACATCAAGATTTAACCTCTTTAGCTCAGAAGCTACAATCGACCACCCTCTCGACAAACCTAACCCTGTCAGAGGCTATGATCGTATGGAGATCGATGAGGCTTACCACCCTCATAACATCGATCCTCATTTACCATCTAACCCTGGTAATCACGACTTTGGTAATCGTTATACCAGTACCTCACTAGAGAGTACCCACTCTAGCACTGAAGACGAGGAAATGAGAACTAGACAACAACGTCTCAGACTATTACGTTCTGGTATTCAAGTCCTTGAGGACCGTCTATTGAATGACTCTGACCTTGACGATAAGAAAGTGAATAACATTCGCTATCTAATCGATAACAAGAGAAAGGAGATAGACTCTATCTTGGCACTAGCAGCCCGTAGCACTGAGCGTGAACCTTGTGAACGCTTCGAACCAAGCTTTATAAAGCAGCTAAGTAACGCGAAGGCTGAGGTTGATTTCTCTACTAATGAGAGTATAGTGGAGACACTGAAAGCCTTTGACCAACTTAAGGAGCCTGCCAGCCTTAAGGATAAGCAGATGATGAATGCCTTTATTCATTTCTGTGAGTCAGAAAACTATGTTGAAGGCCTATGAGCCCAACTGGAAAGCCCTACCCTGGCGCCAGTTGCGTGAGAATATACTTAACGCTTTCTTTGAAGATGCACGTGACCGTGAACTACTAGAGTCTCGCAAGACCTTTGCGAACGATACCACTATTCGAGATGCTCTAGCTCATATGACACATATGAACACTCGGATGGGAGGTCGTACCTATACTGGCGAATATTTATTAATTTGTCAGATGATGGGGACTCTGGGGATTAGTCTCTTTAAGAAGGTCAATGATGATATTATCGCCTATGGTGATTTGCGATCTATGCCTTGGTCTGTCTTTGAGAAGATAGTTCAAAAGCATACCAACTCATCTACTAGAGTACTTAGTACCTCGAGCTTTACCCAGCCCGCTAAGCGTATCGCGACAGAGAATAACACTGCGCGTAATACTAAGAAACCTGGCACTACTGCTGGAGGTGGTAAAGTATCGACTTCTACTGAACCAAAGGGCGAAAGGAAGGAGAGAGCACCTTGCAAGAAGTGTGGTTACAACCTCACTAGACGTGATGGCAAGTGGAATGGTAAACACGACTCTGTTAAGTGTGCACCAGGCAAGCCGAACTTTGGGCACTATATGAAAGAGTGTACTACTTGCAAGGGTACTAACGGTTGGCATAAAGATGATTGCAAGAACATGCCGGACGTCCAAGTTAAGCACTGACAGTTCTATATGTGTGCACTAGAGCAAGATTATGAGAAAAAGTTCAATAAAATCTATACCAAAGGAGATGAACGTATATTTCAAACCGTTTATGTAAATGGAAAAAAATTATAGCACTTTTTGATCCAGGAGCTGAAGTCTCTGCTATCTCACGCCGAGTAGCTTACGCTACAGATACGACTATCCATAACGAAACAACTAATTTAATCTTGGGAAATGGCAAAGTTACCACTTGCGAAGAAGCCATTGACTATGTACACATAATGTTGTAGTAAGTATACGCGAGATAACTGTATCTCAACGTTCTCCCTCCTCAGGGAGGGGGATGTTGTTCATTTATTAGTAATTATAAACAGTAATCCTAAAATGACTGACTCTTAAATGAGTCATTAGTCATGTGCTGTAAAACCAGCAAAACCCTAAAACCCAGTTTATCAGATTATTCTGATAAACTGTAAAACTTGTAATAAACCTAAAATAATCAAATAAATATAAGTACTTGTATTCTGACCACAACCCCCCCAAACTGAAGCACTGAACAAAGCAGTGTGCCAGTTTCCGAGATGATAAGAATAGCATAGTACCTTATGTGCTGGCACTATCCTCGAGAGCTAGAGCATTGTGCTGGCATTTATCCTCGAGAGCTAGAGCATTGTGCTGGCATTTATCCTCAGAGAGCTAGAGCATTGTGCTGGCATTTACCTCAGAGAGCTAGAGGACCCGATGTGCACGTCTCGAGCGACCCGTCGTGTTTGAATTCTTGAAGCTACTGTTCATCTGTGTCAGCATATAGGAGTTTGGCAAGTACAATATAGGACTGTATTTGTGTCGGAGAAAAACTGCCAGTGGCAGAAACCGTGCAAACCATTAACCCGCTGTTTCAAAACAATGCCCAAGGAGTTGTTTGATTGATTTCGCTGTGTTATACTCCGAAGCAAGAGTGGCTCATTTAACCTCGCGAGCTTGAGCCGCTGACGATTTTCCCTCGCGAGCTCGAGTGCTAACCGTTTATTCTCGCGAGCTCGAGTGGCTGGTTTATACTCGGGAGCTAGAGTCGCTGCTTTTTATACTCAAGAGCTCGAGTGGCTGGTTTATACTCGGGAGCTAGAGTTGCTGGTTTATGCTCCAGAGCTTGAGCTCGATATCCGAGAACAAAGTTATATTGAAGATAAAGTATTAGAACTGTGCACGTTGGCGCTTACGTGTCCGTGTCTGCGAAGCTTTGTGGTAGGCCGCGATATCGTTGGCATCATCAAAAGCTTCTGCTGTTTCCCACGTTGGTTCGCCTTCGCGCCATCTCACCAGGTATTCTAATTTCCCCGTCTCATCATTCGTACGATGTGTGATAATATGGCGAAACTCAACCCCTCCTTCGGTCCATAAGTCTTCGTTAATTGGTGGGTCTGTGCGTCTATGCACTAAACGGAGGAGTTCCACCCGTACCGGTTTGGTCTTGAATTCTGGTGGGGCGGAACCATCCTTGTTCGCTAACTCGTAGCGTTGGCCGTGTCTAGCTTTGACTACATATGGTCCAAACAATGGCCGCATAGCCTTCGTTGTTCGGCCTTCTGATCGTACCATGACCACATCTCCTTCGTCGAAATGTACCAAGTCGTGAGCATGCAGGCGGTCAAATGTCGTCGTAAGCTTGCCTGTATACTTCTTGGTAATGTGGTGGAGGGTCGGCAATATAGTGTCCTGTAACTGGTCTAATCGTTGTGCCCAGGTGTCATTTGTCATCGGCTGAGAATCCGGTAACTCGTCCGTGAAATCGGCGAACGGAACATGGCGGCGGCCAAAGTACACGCTAAACGGTGCACTCTTATGGCGACGGATATCCGAAGGTTCTGGTATAGCATCGTAAACGGAAGGCGTTCGTCCCATCGAAGGGGAACTGCCTCACAGCATTGTCGAATAGAACGTGTAATCTCCTTGTGACGTCGTTCTGCCGCGCCCAGCACTTGGGGTCGATATGGTGGAGACACCTTATGTAGCATCCCCACTTCCTGGACCAGAAGCTCCACTAACTTGTTGGTGAACTCCTTCCCCATGTCTGTTTGATCTTACGGGGGGAACCATGTTCGCCAAAAAAATCCCTATGAGTGTCTGTGTCGTGGTTTCCTTTGTCTTGTCCGGTGTGGCTCGAAGGATAGAATAGCCTGTGGCGATGTCTAAGACGTGAAGAATATAATTGTTCTTGCGTCTGGACTCCAGTGGCATCGGGATGTAGTCCACTTGAATATGGTCCCACGGGTAGCGTGCATCGATGCTAATCATCGGGTGGAAACCTTTACGAAGTGTGTCCTGTCCCAAACATGTGCCACATTGCCGCTTAACTTCTGTGGCTAACTCCAAGTGCCCCTGGCCAAATGTGACCGTTCTGACGAAGTTGTTGGACTGTGTCCGCCGCCCCATGATGTCCTTGTTCGTGTTGCGCTTGCGTGAGTTGCGTACGACGCTGTTTCTCCGCCGGACTCGCTTGTGCAAACGCCGGTTGACCCTCTGCCTCTGCCAGTGCCACTGAGATTTCTCGCGCTGTGTCTAAGCACATGACATATTTTGTATGCTTTGGTTCTGCAAAAACCAAGTCGCTGTGAAAACAGCGGGTCCAGTTTGAATCCATTGGGAGGACCCACCTGTGCTACTACGGTATGACCCCATGGTGTCTTCCCACATGCGTACTAAGCGTACTTGAGAAACATGTGTGGTGTCCGTGGTACCAGCACCGGTTCTGTCTGCAATAACTGCTTGAACAGGTCGAACCATGGTGCTCTTGGTACCCATGGTAGACATACTGTGGCCCGTGCACCGTCGGCTCGTATCTTGTGTAACATCCTGTGTATCTGTTCCCAAGGCGGGTTCATCCATCCATCGACTATCGACCAGTCGTGGGCAAACGCTCCTTCCCCATCATCCTTCGTCCAGAACCGAGGAAGCTGAGCGTTGGTTGGGTCCGCAAATACATCTATGTCATTCGGTCCAAAGTGTTGTTGCGCTTGTTCAAAGTAACTAGGGAATAACTGCCAGCCGTCTGTATACATTATTTCGAGTTCGTCCTGCTCCGCTGTCCCCTCGTGTACTCTACTTAACATGTCCGGGAGCACATTTGTCTCTCCTGGTATATGCGATATGGTAAAGTTGAATGGCGCGATGATATGATGCCATCTCTGAAGCATCGGATTGCTTGAGCTGTGTGTTCATATACACAAGGGCCTTGTGGTCCGTGAAGACCGCAAACCGTTGCCCATCCAAGTATTCCCCTGAAATGTGTCAGTCCATATACCAATGCCAGTAACTCCTTCATAGGTGTGGCGTAGTTCTGTTGCGCATGGTTCAGAGTCTTACTAAAGAACATTAAGTAATGTTTCTTACCGTTGACCCATTGGAATAGCGCTCCCCTAAACCGTAATCGCTAGCGTCGGTTTCCAAGTTCAGAGGAATGCCGTCGACCGGAAAGTGTAACGCCACAGCATTCACCACTGCGTCCTTCATTGCCTGCCACGCCTGTGCATGTCTCTCCTCCCAACGATCACCTATCAACTCCTTTGGTTTGAGTTTGCAAAATTCGCGCAAGGGTGCAACCGTGTTCGCGAAATTAGGCAGATGTTCGTGGAGGTAATTTGCTAAACCCAACGCCGAGGCTATATCTTTGTATCGTAGTGGTGTGGGCCAGTCGATCAGCTTGGCCTGCTTTTCATGGTCAATGTCAATGCCTTGTGCCGATACTTTCTTCCCTAGGATCATGACTTCGGAGATAGCGAAGTGGCACTTGGCAGGGTTAAGCTTAAAACTGTGGTATGTTAAGCGTTGTATCACCTTCTGCACCGTCCTAACGTGTTCGTCATAACCGTCACTGGCGATAACTATGTCATCGATATAGTGGTGAACCGGTAAGCCATCAAGTATTGTACTCAAGGTACGTTGGAACTGCTGCGTGAGTACATGAAGACCGAACGGTGCTGATGTGAACGAGTACTGATAACGTTCGTGTGTAAAACTAAATAAGTATTGTGAGTCTGATGGATGGGCAGCCTGTGGTATGCAGCCGATATGTCCAGCGTCGTGTAGTACTTCTTACTCTTGAGGCGAGATATGAGTTCGTTGACCTTGGGGATCAGGAACTGGTCACCAGGAATAAGCGCGTTAACGGCACGCATGTCTAAACACACGCGTACCTTCTTGACGTTGCCTTCCGCATCGAATGTCGGTACCGCAAGGAGAGGAAGATTAACAGTCGTTGGTGTCGTTCGTTTCGTGATCACCAAATCCGTCAACCACTTCTTCACTTGTTCATCCACATAGGGGAGCCATCGATCGGATACGAAGTTACGCGCCGATCGCCGCATCTGCAACGCTTGTTCATGGCTTACTGGGATGGTTACCTCACTCCCTTCCAGACGACAGCGCGTTGTCGGCAATTTTCGCATTGGCTTCCAAATCCTGTGCCAACCGTTCGCGTACGTCGACGGGTTCCGTCGTGTTAGGTGCTTGTCGGCGTGGTATGGGTTCGAGGAGCTCTTCTAGTTCTGTGGGGTCTATTGGTGCAAGTGACGATTGGATACCGCCTATGTATAGGCCCAAGCCTTTCAACATATCTTGCCCCACTATAACATCTATACCCGTCGGCAAGTTCATCAATTCTAATGAACCGTCGATAATTCTGGTACCGTACCTTATAGGTACCACTTCCGTCGTCCCCAGTCGAGGAGTTCGCACCGCCTTGTCAGCTAAATATATAAATGACCCAGGTGGTGCCGGAGTTATTGGTCGGCCAAGGAGGTCTGCGGATGTCTGTGAGATACAATTTCTATTTGCTCCCGTGTCTATCAAGGCTTTGAACGTACGTCCGTTGATTTGTACTTGAATATAGACTCGGTTGTCTGACGTCAGCAATGGGTCTTGTATTGCCATCACTGCTCCAATCGTGGTAACAAATATGAAGCTCCTATCCGACTCAGACACCCTCACCTCTCATGCATGATCGGCTACCGACTCCCACGTCTCATAGGTGTGGTTTGGTGTTGACGTCATGTGCTCGAAGTCTTCGTAAAGGATCGTGTTGATATGAATCTCTGTAGCTTCCGATGGTGGAGAGCCAAGTCTTCGTCCTGTGTAATCGCATTCACCTGTACTTGAGGCGTCGGACGTATTGTAACTACGTCTCTAGTCTGGGATGTATTCTGCCCCTGTCCTGCGGTTGACGTTGTGGACGGTCTGTGTACAGATTGTACGTCCCTCAAAGGACGGTTGTTGTCATATAGCCTTGCCTTCGAACCCTCTGCGCTCACCGCTTGCGACGCCCTGAAATGATGACACCGTGGATGTGCCTACCACCTGGTGGCGCCTGTGCCTGGCACCCCGCACAAGTCGTTGGTACCGTAGGTTGGGGCCGTTGAGTCCACCTCCTGCGTTTGTCGTCTACTCTCGTCTGTAGGTTGGGGCGGCTATTGGTGTGGTCGCGACTTCCATTGGTCGTCGGGCCCTCGCGGTTGTTGCGACCCTGAAACGTGCTGTCGTACGTTGCTGTGCATCCTGAATGTCAGGGCTCAACAGCTGTATAAGCTCGTGTGTCTCCAACAGTTGCCATTTGGGATGCAACTGTAGAGTACGTTCATACGTACGGCCGTTGAGAGCTTCTTCTAACAGTTGTACAATGCAGTGGTTCACTAAATTCTGTTGAAGTCGGCATCTGTCTGGCACCGTTCACGTGCCCTCCTGTGGTTCTCCATGAGCTGTGTCATTTGTTCCATAAGAGGAGTGTGCATGTTCCGACTTTGGCCCTGGCTAACTTGCGAAACGCGGATCGACAGTGGCTTGTGTTTCGTGCGAACAGATCTGTTCGATCTGTAGCTGAGGTGTGCATGTCTTCAACCGTTCAGAGTTGTCGCGGATGTAGTCCAGCGTTGACTTCTCCGCCTTGAAGTAAGATAGTACCTTATGAAACCATGTAAGGTTCCAACTCTCGTCCAGCCCTGCGATTTGTGCGTTCTTGAACGCCTCGAGGAGAGCCCCTCTTGTGTCCCGTTCCATAATATCATGTAGGTAGTATCTGTTCGACGGTCAATCAGGCCACGTACGTGGTGAAGGTAAGGGACGCTTCTCTACCGGTCGGGACTCTAATGTAGCTCGAAGTGTCTCACCACGCCCCGGAAGAGCTTCAGCTCGAGCCGTGTTATTCTCCTCGATTGCTTGGCATAGCTCGTCACTTAAATGTAGTATCCGTGCGTGTAGCGCCTGTCGCCTTTTCTCGATACTAGCCGGTGTGGGTGAGGCACTGTTGTCTCCTTCTCTTGTCGTTTAGGTGTGCTGTACATATTCACTGGGCGCTTCTTTCTCGCCCCACTGACGTTGCTGTTGTTGGCGCAGGTTCGTACTTAATCGGTCCTGTCTATTCTTCACCGCCTGCTTACCTTGAGGATTCTGTCTGGCTAATACTTGTTCATGTGCGAACTCTGAAAAGTTGGTGTGTTCTCACTGGCAGACAGAGTATCATCCTCCTCGGTTGAACTGTCCTCTGACCCTGGTGATTTGTACCTGAGTCCATAAAACGGACGCTCACAGCCTTGAATTCGGAAGGTAGGGTTGTCTTCGTCCCTCTGGTACTGCCTGTACCCGTTCGTGTGCGTCAGAAGAACTCTCCTTAGCGGCCGGCCCTATTGTAGTTCGTCCGGCGTTTATGCGCTGTAACCTCTGTTCGTATTTTTCAAAGAGAGACTGTTTGTTGTGTCATCAGCTCCGTGAGTTTCTGAGCTGACGATTGTTCCCGTGCCGTTTCCTTGTTGTTGGTACGGTTCTGGTGACGCTTCCGCTTGTTAGGTGGGAGGCGTGGTGGGTCATTACTGGGGAAATAAGGCCCTGGAGTATCCCTGAGACGAACGAGGGACAGCCCTTCACTGGCTACCTGTTCACCAATAAAAGTCTGACTACTGTCCGCACGCAGGTCGGGTACTTCCTTGGTCTCACCCTCGAATATGACATCCTCGTCAGATTGTGCAGGTCCATTTTTGTTTGCTGTTGGTGGCTGCTTGTCGTCCGCGGAAATAATGTGTGGAGCCCCAAAGATGTGTCTGTTGTTGCCCCTCCAGTGCCTGACCTGAGTGCGGAGCGGAGCGTTCCGTATGGGACTGACGACGTTTAGTTCCACGTCGGTCGATATCATCTTCCTTGCGGCGCTCAGGATTCAAGAGTTGCTGTCTACGACTTTGGCGGGGGCAGGACATGGTTGGTGAGTTGTTTGTCAATGGAGAACTAGAAATGTGCGCGAATGAACTGATAGAGTACTGAAATATAAATATCCATTTTCTATTAAATTTCATCCTTCAAACACATAACGTCTCGACATCGAACTCCGAGGAACTCGTGGGTTCCCTCGTGACTGTTTTATTTCATACACTAACATAAGTAGTGTGATAGTCTATATACTCTAACACTACCAGCTGTCTTACTCTTCATCCCACAATAACATATGGTTGAGTGCCTCATTAGTCGGAGCCACTTCTTGTTCTACTCCTCGCCAGCTCTTACTCCGGCCTAATGACGGCCTATTCTGCAGGACCCTGTTGGGAACTTCCCTCATCAGCTCCTCTTTTTAATCTTTCTTACCCGTGATGTCCTTGTCATGTGCTGTTGCGGTTGTTGGAATATGCTTCTTGATCTTCAAGAACGATTGCCGTTATTGCACTCCTAAACTAAGCTGCCGTCAACCACACCTTCTGTGCATACTGTTGATCCTCTCAAGTTGACCTGATTTATCTGGAAGTTTCTAGTGATTTGAGTGTGTTCGCATATCATTTTCACAATTTAACCTTGTATTTACTTGCATCGTTCGTGTTATGTGCGCCCCACCCTTATATGTCTCCTAATAACTCACAGGTGCTTACTTGTGTCTCTGTATGCTTCCTAATATCCCATTCTGAAAACTTTTGTAAAATAATCTAGTATGCCGCTGATTCATTGCGTCATCGTACTAACTGAGTCGGTACTAACCATGTACATCTCCCATCTCTACTACACTACTGTGGATCCTAAAGAACTTTCTTCTAACTAACTTCTTAAATACAATTTAAGCTCATTAGCTTGCAATACGATTTGTACCTGTCTCACACTGAAAACAACCTTCCTACCTGTACTCACACATGACTACTTATCTGTGGATTCTGACTGATTGTCTGATTTCGTCATTTGATCGTCGTGAGACTTTCCTTGTTGACCCTGGTTAATGTTCTGCTTGATTGGAATGTTCGCTCTTCGGGTCTACTCGTATTAGTAGATTCTTTCTTCATCCTCCGTCAACACGTCGTTAATCCAACCTAAATCGCGTCAATTCAATCTAAATCGTTCGATAATCTAAATCGTTCAATTTTGATGCGACATTCTCTGTTCGCATTGTCTTTTCAATTGTTATACTTATAACAAAAAATATGTGCCAGCTACTGACTAATTCATATTCTGTGTAGCTTTCTCTGTAATTACTAATAAACTAACAACTTCTATGGTAAGTTAAAATGTAGTAAGTATACGCGAGATAATCTCAGATCTCAACGTTCTCCCTCCTCAGGGAGGGGGACGCTGTTCATTTATTAGTAATTATAAACAGTAATCCTAAAATGACTGACTTTAAATGAGTTTATTAGTCATGTGCTGTAAAACCAGCAAAACCTTTAAAACCCAGCTTTATCAGATTATTCTGATAAACCTGTAAAACTTGTAATAAACCTAAAATAATCAAATAAATATAAGTATTTGTACTTCTGAATACAATGTTGTCAGTCAGATAGAAGAGAAGTAAAAGACTCACCTAATCGTTACTGACATGTCTCAAAATACGATTTAATTATAGGTATGACTGATCTTCTCAGTTTAGGTGTAATACTCACTGGTCTGCCTAATGGGCCAGACCCAAATAAAGATCAGTCAGATGATAACATGTTAAAGATACCTAAACCTCCGGAAGGTGAAGCAAAAGATATGATTCCGCACTTCACCGATATAATTATGGACTTAATTATACAAAACAGGAAGATTGCAATAACTGACTGGTGTATGTTTAAGCTCTCTAATGGGTACGTGTTAGACTTGACTTAACAAACGTCGAAGATTCTCTAAGTTAAAAGTGTCCTTCACATAACTACGTGAGTTGGAGACACAAAGACGTTGTCAAAACCCAAATCGAAGATTGGTTAAAACAGGGAATAATAGAAATCAATTATGATGCAAACCCCAGTTAACTTAGCTCTTAGCGGTCGATTAATATAAATCTGATGGAACGTTTAGTAAAACAAGAGTAGTACTAGACCTGTCCGCCAATCAACAAACCAATTCCGCAACATAGTTTTCCTCTACCAAAGATAAGCGAGATACTACGCAAAATGGAAGGTGCGACTATGTTTTCCAAGGTAGACTCAAAAAAAGCTGCATTCCATCAATTACAAATATATGAGCCGCATAGGAAATACTTTTCCTTTACTTGGCAAGGTAAGAAGTACCAATTTAAAGGCGCACCTGAAGGCTTACATATGTTACCTTCTTTCTTCCAACAA
>LUCW03000708.1:0-44712 GCA_001586965.3 Sphaeroforma sirkka | reverse complement strand
TAATTTCATATACATGTTCTAGGTCTGTTCATCTGTATATATTGTTCTCCTCTGTTGTTAAATCATATGATTTCGATAGGTATTTTGCTTACTACGAGTATTGTATACAAGTTTAAATGCTTTGTAGAGTTTTGTAAATGGATTGTTTTAACAACTTTCATTATCAGCTACAACTATCTTATACATGTCCATCGAATCGCAATCGGAACCTAAAGCAAATCTCTCTGCTCCGCTTTCCCACTTTCACAGGTACTACTGCGACTATTGTGACGCATATCTGACGCACGATTCGGTAAGAGTTTCCTCACCCTCGAATAGAGCGCAGCCAGAAATGCTATAACTATTTGTCGATGATGTGTTGTGTTCTTGTCTACGGGACAACATGTATGGATGTTGTTCATATACACTGTTTGTAATACCTGGGCTATATAGTCATAAAAAGTACAACACGAGGTGTGATGCTCTCAGGCGTGGAGAACTTAGTATGCGCGTGGACGCACTACAGGAAATGGTATAGCTTAGACTACCCCAGGCCGCATTTCTTACCTGAACGTAATTTGTGATATAGATATCATGTCGGTTTGAGAATGCGAATTCGTATCATAGATGCCTTTGCATCTGGGGAATCATACATCCACAAATATGTGCCTTATAGACATCGTAGACACGCACGCCGGTGTAGCTTTTACATCGATAGCTTCACCAGTATATTGTGTTAACTTGTCAGGCACTTAGTACCATTGCCAGACACTTATCACTATTTGTTATTTTCTTTATTCATTTAGGCGTCCGTGCGGAAAACACACAACCACGGTAGAAAACATAAAGACAATGTCCGTATATACTACCAAAACTGGGTAGAAAAGACCGGCATGCCCCCGCCTCCCGGTGGTACGTGTTGCGAACTATGTGGGACATATGTATAACGCGTCAACATGTTGCTTTCGGACTAGCGAATATATTTGACGTGCTCGCGTGTTCATCGTCGTTTTCATATGCGTAGCTCCAATATGTATGTGATGATGGGGAGCTTTTCGCACATTGTTAACTACGTGATTTACCAGTGATATGATTATATTTGCATTGCCGTGTTTATGTGCTTGCAAATGACGTTATGTGCTACGCTGCAGTGATTACATCGAACATATCGGCCGCACCGGTCGACCGTAGCGCAGAGTGTGAGATCCGCGTATATCTTTGAGCTACAAGGATCATTCTTACTCGCCGACAATTTCTGAATTAATTTTCCCTCTCTGTTCACTACACTGGCAGGTATGGCGGTAGGGGCGGGGATGGGACCTCCCATGGGCATGGGACCACCGATGGGTATGGGTCCAGGTACGTTGAAGGCTTTCCCAGCTGCTGTTTCTGTGTGGAAATACATATCATGCACGCACTTTACAACAAATATGGGCAAAGATATAGCTCGGACTCTTCACC
This sequence comes from Sphaeroforma sirkka, assembly GCA_001586965.3. Taxonomy (NCBI): domain Eukaryota; class Ichthyosporea; order Ichthyophonida; genus Sphaeroforma; species Sphaeroforma sirkka. Next base: position 43,272 of record LUCW03000708.1, on the reverse strand, counting down.
CCCCCCCCCCACACACTCTTACACTCGCACACGCACCTTATAGCAAGAAACAAGAGTGCGCACTTATGTCGCTCATGCGTGCAATGGGTAGGTTCGTATCGTAGCATTGCCAGACTGGGTGCGCTTTGTAGCGTTATCCTATAGATGGTTGCTTTCATCATGCCCTTTGATGCACTCTTTGTTCTGAATTGGTGTGAGTAAATCCTAATAGTCCCTAGACTTGTTATATGTAGCCGGATAGGTATTTGTCGACTACAGCTACGCCCGTCTCAGAGGAAATCAAGAGCTAGTCTGTATTTTACTTTGGTGTTACCTTTAAAGTACACGAAGGCAGGTTGCGCTACAATTGGTCCCCACCGTGCGATGTCACACAGGGAGCGTTTCTGAAAACAGCATGTGTATTAATTCAATCTTCTTTCACTTTTGAAAATCCCTGTAGGTATGATGCCTGGTATGGGGCCTCCTATGGGCATGAATGGCATGGGTATGATGCACCCAGGCATGGGACCGCCTATGGGGATGGGTCAACCAATGATGGGCATGGGACCACCCGGCCAAGGTAGGTAGCCGCATATGGTGTAAGACAAAAATGCTGTTTCTCAGATTTGATTAAGAGTTATCCACACGCATACCTTTATGGTGTGGGGTACATACGAGTTGGTATATAGTGTATCTGATTTTGGTTTTACCATAATAAATATGAGAGCAATTCTGTTTGTGCTAGGATGTACCTCGTGTAGATCCACACTCCTCATGACATGGGTTTAGAGAGTATTTACAATAAACTTCACGAACAAACTTCAGCAATAAACTTCACCACTAATTCCAAGCTCAGACTCTGGATACTGATCATGTCAACTTCGATTCCAATCACAGGACCACCACAGTACAACAGAGGATCGTACGATGGGCAAATGCAACAAAATCAATTCTCGCAAGGTAAGTGTTCCGTTTACACACTTGGCCTATCGTATCGCAGCCTTTAATATCGATCTGCGATTGGTTTAATTGATGGTGAAATTTAATCTGTCAGAGATGTTCAAGATAAGGAAAATTGGTCATTTGTAAGCAGAAACGCACTGGAGGGTGTTCACATCGCAGTTGTCTGTGTTTCTCTCGTGTTGGCGACAGCTGCTGTGTATTCACTATTCCCTTATTGTACGATATTAAAGCAAATTGGTGCATCCAAATCTGCCACTGAATTGCTTTTTTTTTTTGGCTTGGGAATTTGATTTCATCCGTGTTCGTCTGCACATAAAAATGGATTTGAGAGGCATTTGCACACCTCATACGAGAGAAAATCATGCACATGCTCACGCCGGTTTTCCAATAGTCGTCTGCAGTTCTCAGTCTCTTACAGCTAGATAGTTGTCAGCGGTGTGATATCGATGGTCAAAGTTGTAAGAGGTGTGATATTGATGGACGTGAGTGGGATAGAACTCATTGATCTTCCGGATGCAATGGACAGTACATCAAGCATAGTCGCACAGCAATGTCCTTAGTTTATCACCAATGCCCATACTGGATTCGTTGATCCGACTATCGGTTGGTATTATGCAATCAATCGCGTATTTTCAAGGACCATTGCGAATCAATCTAACATCCCGAATTCATACAGATTGACCATCTGTAAGCACAAGTACATATGATTTCTTCAATCCCTAAAATGCTTTCAAGCATCGATCTCGTATATGCTTACTTGCTTTCTGTTTATGTTGTTGCCAATCAGGTCCGCCCGGTGCTGGGCCTCCCGGTTTTATGATCCGTTAGAGGATTCTCGCCGCTTCCTCAACTGCGTTACACACAGATGCAAACTAAGACTTCGGCTCCCAAATATTATGTACATAGACAACAACCCATTAAAACATAAATCCAAGCGCACCTGATTTATATATACATTTAATTTCTTTTTGGTGATATCAATACGTACAATTTGCACTGCAGATGATCAGTCGTTGCGCAATATCATATATGTTGGTACATTTTGAAAGTTATCAAGATAAAAGCTTGATCACTTATCAAATACTTTACTCATGTCGTACATGGTCACAAAAGATGGCCAGTCAATATGTATGCCTCGATAAGTAACGAATAGGTAAGTGCTGTTTGTATGTGGAAGTAAAGCTACCCACAGTACGGATGTCTTTCTTTTCGTGAATATATAGTAATACACATACAAACATACACAAACGCTCACACGCGTACACACACACACACCAACACAAATACAAACAGGGCGTTTCACAGGCAGAAATACAGACAAACATACGTACACACAAACACGCATACACACAGAAAACACATGCACGCACATCACATACATATATGTATATTTATATATATACACATACATACACATACACATAAACATACATAAACATTATATATAATATATATATATGTATATATATATATTATATATATACATATACACATACATATATATAAAAACGTATGTATGTATAGAATATTTATATATATATTATAAATATATAGATATATATATACATATGTATATATATATATATATATATGCATGTATATACAAATAAATATAAACATATAAATATACTTTTTTTATATACATAAATATATGCCTTACATGTATACATATGCATATATATATATACTTATTATATATATATGCATATATATATTGCTACATACATACATATACATTATATATATATATATATATATATATATATACATACATACATACATACATATGTATATATATATATATATATATATATATATATATATATATATATATATGCACACACACATCACATATATATATATATATATAGATATATAGAAATCCTATAGCTATACAGTAAACATGTGTATCCAACTACAATTTACAATGATTAAATATACATGTATATCTTTGGAGGTACGGTGCGTTATGTACAGTCAAAAATACATAAGATTCAAAGAAACAATGAAAACTGTGCCTGGTTGTGTTGGCAAAAAAAAAAACATCTGCATTAATTGGAACTACTGTACCCACGCAGGCTATTATGGGCACAGTACGTAATATGTTTCCCACGAGGCATGAGAAATCAGTCATTCTCGAGCAACAAACTCGTTAACCTGTACTCGCGTTTCCAACAGATTGTACAAAACTCACGGATGTGTTGCCACAATTTAGTTGGGCACTTGCCCACGACTCGATTGGATGCATATATTCGCTGCTCTGGAGTATTGAAAGCACATACGACTAAATTGCCTATACCATTTGATAAAGACGGTCACTATTGTGACTAAATTTGACAACGCTGAATGTTAAGCAGTTCAGAACATACAAATAGGACAGAAACTAACCTTCCAATTTATTAGTGAGATACAGTTGCAATCGGGTTCAATCTACACCCAGGAATTCCAACTGAATCGAACCTAAAACTAACTAAAGGACGATCACATCACCCTCCCAAGATCCGAGATCTCCATTGACGCACAGCAAAATTACTTCTTTTTGGGACCCTGTACCAGGGGAGCACCGATGTTTTTACCACGGAGCTTTACGCCAAGGGCTCGTTCCAGCTTTCCAAGAACCTAAAAAGTACCAGAGAACCAAATTTCATAGCTGAGTACGTGAGAAGCTATGTTGGCATTGACTAGCAACGCGTAATTTATTGAAAAATTGCAGCAGGAAAATAAACATAAAGGAACGTGCTTGATCTAATATGCAGTGCCCATCTACACATGAAGCGCACGCGAGTCACAAGCACAGTTCAATATATGATTTAAAAAAAAAAAAACAAAAAAAAAACGATGTACGATAGTACCCCACCAGGATACATGTGAGTGTTGTTAACATTCTAGATTGTACCATGTAGTCTAATGTGAGATCAGATCGAAGGATAACGTACAAGGCTCACATGCCACATAAGACCAGGTAGAGGTATATCTTGGGCATCGCAATTCGATAGGGATATGTTATATCTGTAGAAAACACACCACTCTTGCGTGGGGTCGAAGAAGACGTACCTGATTATTTGGAATGGCCTTTCCAGATTCATATTCGTTGACAATTTGAGGTTTCTCATTGACTTTCTGTAGGCGACGACACAAGTAAACATGTAAGTGTATGGACGTGTAGAGTACATATATACAGTCCTCCACTTCCCCCAATGGTTTAATTATCAAAAGCAGAGTCGCACATTGCCAAAAGTGCACCAAGCGTGAAAAAAAAAGTTCAGTGGACAGAGTATAGATACATATGGTCGACATGATGTGAGCTATGCCCAACACTGACAGGAGTTGAGGTTACCAAAGCCCCAAGGCACGTTCGTCAGTGCACGTGTAATTTAAAGGCATGTCACTTTGCCTCTAATATCCAACGTCCGAGTCGCAATACGCTACAACTTGCTGCACTTGCGAACGCTCATCTGACGGGAACACAATTTAATCTGGCACATCAATGACCATGTCTATACACATATATGAGTGTATGTGAAAATACATTGGAAGACACAGACTATTTTCAAGATTGCGTATAGGCAGACACAAAAAAAGGCGATCAATAAACTAGCAGACACAGAAAAAAAAAACGAGCGTCACGAAATATGCATTACCAGGCTTCAAGTACATACCGTTGCCAGCTCTTTCTGTGACATGCCCTTGGCTTGTCTCGCTTGCATAAGTGCCTTCGATACGGTTACACTGACAGTAGCATCTTTTTAAGTGACATAGATAGATAAAATGAGAAATCAAGCGGCATCGGTTTCAAAAGAACGTGTCGAGGCCATATAGAACGTCTCTCAGAACGAATGGTGATTCTATGATCTAACTTCAGATACATTCAGAGCAACATTAAAATCGCAATCCAAACAATTGAGGAATTGAACGTTCGCTTTGTCACTTTTCAGGACCAGCAGACTCTATGCAAAGGAAAAGCATTTCATAAACCAACTCGTGCATACACCACCACATATAGCTTTTCAATGATCGTATTGATTAAATGGTGTGCAGGTGATGAGTGGTGCACTTGGCCACTGATCCGGTCTAGGTGAAAGAAATACACATGTGAAATACAAACGAGGCATTGTCAAAGCGATTGACGCACCCTATCACGAGGATGAAGTGAGTACATCATACTTGTAGCGGTAGATACGGAACATGCCAATCATGCATGCACGAACTTTCAAAAGTAACTTACGTTTCAGCTCTTCCGTCTCACGATCGAGCTTAGCGGTATCCTTCGTAGATTGGTGCTGTCTGTTTCCAGAGCCATTGACTGCAGAGACAAATAATTGTATTTTCAAATGAGGAATGGAGACAGACGAGAGTGGTATAATATAAACCTATTGGTCACAGTGTGCTTGAAGAAAGCGATAAAATATAAATCTATTGGTCACAGTGTGCTTGATGAAAGTGACATGATATAAACCTATTAGTCATAGCGTGCTTGACGATCACATATGAGCCGAATGAAAGCAATCACTATAGTGAGTAATATTGACATGTATAGTCAGCCAGACCGGGTATCACTGAGTATATATACCCCGATATATGATCATACACACATACTTATAGTATATATGCTTTTTTATCAATATGTTCAAACTTGAATATAGTACATGAGTTCGGCATTGAAATGTGCTCCTGATTATACGCCTGCGCACTTTGAGACAGGCAGATATATCTGTCAGTACAAACATTTATGCTCCTATACAAATTACCGCTGTGCCCTTGATCAAACATCTATGCATCCTGAGGGATGCAGATTTATACCGGCAAGTTTTGTGGACATAGGGTCGTATTTATGGGGAAGTATACATACTTGTGTAACTAATGTTTGATACTGGGCCAAAGTGTGAGCGGTATGATGATGGTCGGCGAGTGCTTGCTGTCACACTTATGCGTGCATACTTTGAAGATTGAAGTTACTCTGATGCCACGACAAGTGCTTTTACTAGCCCGATGTACTGTAGTAAGCTATAAATGCATTGATGGTGAAGATAGCCTATACATTGTACCAGTTTAAATGAGATGACAACCTCCTGATATAAATATATATATATATATATATACAAATGGATGAATATACACCCGACATTTGTACGTATATATATACTGACATTACCATATATATGTATACACATACATACACACGTATATTAAATATACTTATATACAAACAAACAAACAAATATATATATAAACATAAATTATACAATTATTCTTAAATCTTTACATAACACAAAAGGACAATGCACAAATAGCTGCCAACATGAGTTGAAACATGATATTGAAAATTGAATAAAGATGCTCGATTCAGCAGTACTTCACTATGCGATCACAGAGGAACGGGCAAGGTTTTCCAACGGAGGGACTTCTGTACGAGGGATGGGTGTATTTAAGAATTTAACAGCACGTATGTGATCGACATAAGCAACCTTACACAGCCCTCAATACACGCAACCGAATACAAAACATGTAATCCAGAGCCTAACGCAGGTAAATAAAAGTACACCACAAAAAAAAAAACGGAATTTACAATGTGTTCTACAAGCATGCACCAGATATAATGTGAGACACAAGTAATGAAAAAAAGTCTTACGGAACAAACACGTAGTTTCTATGCAAGACCATAGGTCCACAAAAAAAAAGAAGCCAGACTCATATATATATATATATATATACTATGACTATCAAGAACATAGCATAAAACATATGCCATGTGGTGAAAATTGAGAGCACGGCCAAACCACGATACAGTACGTACATAAAACAGCGGTGCGCAAGCAGCTACAAGTTAAGCGTGAACATGGCATAGAAGTAACCCTTACCAAAGCTGATCACGAGCAGTGTACGTATGTATCACGACACCATAACACAAAATAAATGATCCGAGTTCCTCTGCACATTCAATTAAAATGGGAAACCAGTATCGGTATGACATTGGTTTACAATCGCGAAAGATCTCTTTCGGCAAGAAACTAAAATGTACACGCAAATAGGAATACCAATATTGCGCTATGTTGCATACGGTTCCATTCTATTCCAACTGTTTAGATACATGCAAAATATTCTCAACTCAACCATACGCTGGAACCACAAATGATCGCAACAGCACAAGCGTGCGACTGTGTGCTTCAAATACTTCATTACAATAGAGTACTTACAACGCTCATTTGTCTCGACCCCAGCCCCACTGCGGATGGCAGCGTTGACGTTAGAAGCCTTTTTCGCATCCGAAGCGCGTGTGGGCTTCTTGCGGATTACTACTGTATCCCAATCTTCAGACATCCTGTATATATATGTTGTAAATATTGTTTACGTGTGTAGTGTACTGCAACTGGCGGGGTTTCGGTATGCGAGTTCTATTTGTCTGTAATTTTTTTTACAAAATTCAGAGACCGAGACGTATGCAACAGACCCTGAGCCAACTACTAAATAGAAGAAGCCTGAATGACCTGAGAATTGAGAATTTGAGATCCAGAGACCAGATTTCCAGTCTTCCAGAGTTCCAGAGAGGGCCATGAAAAATCAACAACATGATGCTCGGTCTGAATTTTAGGAATAAAATCATTCACTCAGCTGATGTTGCGCTCATTCAAAGCCTCCTAAAATCCTGATACGCGAGTCTAAAAAAAGACAAATTCAAAACTTTTTGAAAAACAAATTCTACACCACTCTTTCCTTACAAAAAGTCTTGGTTGGAACTTCTCTCGCTTGTGGAATAGATACTATGCACATAGATACAGTGCTTCACAGAATAACACAGTTGTTTTAATCTTGTATCCTTTAAAGCGGTGTAAACAAAGCTTCGCTAAAGCAATAATTGCAAATATCAACATATGTATATATAAGCCAGGGTGAACATCACATTTATAAGGTTTACAGCGTGAACGTCAAAAAATATAGCAATGGGCGTGCCAAAACTGTAGTGATTCTTGCCTGTCAAGAAAATACGCACAACTACAGTCATGGCTGCCAAATAGCCGAGACCCTACATATTACACAAAGTGTTCACGGGCTACCTTTAATACAATGTATTCTTGAAACCATAGATTCGCTCGAGCAGATTACATCTATCAAACAGGTGGTTGTAGTAGGCCCACCTGAGCATGCACTCACGGTACTGAAGCTAATGAAGAACATTCGGGGTGATGATATAGAATCAGATACCGAAGACGATGAGGTTACGTGTGTATCAAAAGAAATAGATTCATTGCACATAGGGAACCGTGGTGAAAGTAGCGCGGAAGATATAGAGAGATATAGTGTGCATTATATAGCCCAATCGGTTACATGCGGCGGTGCAAAGTGTGACGCAAAAGCGCTCGCCCTAGTTAGAGATAAAGGTTTGCTTATCAATAAGCATGTGTTGGTACTGCCACCCAATTTTCCTCTTGTGACTAGTGGTAGTCTGGATATGCTGAGCGATAAACACGCCGATGAACGTGCAGAAAGCAAGGACCACATGTGTACATTCCTGGTTAAAGACGCCAAGAAGATGCTGCCGGTGCCGTCTTCCGATAGGTATATCGCGTGTGTAGAGTGGGATAATATGCAAAGTCTATTACGAGAATATCTGGCGCTGAGTGACCCAGCGCAATGGTGGTACTATGTGCGACAACAGGCTATGCAATACGTAGAGTATGTGAATGTACGAGACGAAAGTGAGGTGAGGGAAGTGAACTCGTTCCGCTCCTTGGCTTTGGCAACCAAGATAATGCGAGCCAATAACAACAACATGCACATGGACAATGGGGTGTATATCATCGACCCCGACACCACTCACATAGAAGCGGGTGTATCTATACGCCCCAAGACCACAATACTTCCCAATACACACATTAAAGCAGGTACACGTATAGGGGAGGGGTCTGAAATAGGGCCTAATTCTATACTCGAGCGTGCGACTATAGGCAAGAACACACGAGTCCGCTTCAGCGTGATTTCCGAGAGTGAGATTGGCGATAACTGCACAGTAGGACCGTATGCACATCTGCGCAACAATGTTTGTGTAGCGGATGAATGCAGATTGGGCAACTTTGTCGAGTTAAAGAACACTTCTGTGGGAACAGGCACATGCGTTGCACACCTCACGTATCTGGGAGACGCCAAGGTAGGTAAGGAGGTCAATTTCGGTGCGGGTACTATTACAGCCAACTACGACGGCAAGGACAAGCACGGTACCGTTATTGGCGATGGTAGTAAAACAGGAGCCAACTGTGTGCTGGTGGCACCTTTACAGATTGGCAAACAGGTTGTTATTGCTGCGAGTACCACAGTAACTAAGGACGTCGAGGATGGTTGTCTGGTTATTGGAAGGGTTCGGGCTGAGTCCAAGCCGGGATACAAAGCGAGCTGGGCACGAGGAGATGTCCAACCGAGTGCGTAGTATTACATGTATCGTATGACAGAACGGATACAGAGTAGTGAAGTATGATTATAGAAAGGAATTGTAAGATTGAGAGACCAAATAATGATTAAAAATAAAAGAAATACCCAATGAAACTTCGATATTGCTTTCTAATAAAAGACACAGGGCTATGTAAACGCCTTTGCAATATATATATATATATATATATATATATATATATATATATATATATATATATATATATATATATATATATATATATATATATATATATATATATCTATGTACACACACACACACACACACACACACACACACACACACACACACACACACACACACACACACACACACACATATATATATATATATATATATATATATATATATATATATATATATATAGGTATCTATAGAATTTATCCTGGTTGGCTGTAGCGTTGATACCCAACTTTATGAATCTTGTGCAAGGGAGGTATACAACACGATCAATGTCATGTATACTCAATGCATATTCTCACGCTGGACCACTTTGCATACGATCCCACTGGGATCGTATATTTAAAGTTGCGAGACGACGTCTCGTCCGTTTTGGTTCTTTTTTTGTTGGAGATTGGTGTGTAAACCAAGTTTTTACTTAAAAGTTATAAAAACTGAAACAATTTTGGTCCTCGACAGATGCCGCCATATGTGAAAATCACAACAGGATGTCTGTCGACAACAGTCTACAAACGCGCTCACAAGGCAAATCCACATGTACACTGTACACCGGTGATATACATATGTGCCACCTATCATATCACGACTAAACATCGATCTGTAGTGAATGGACACGCTGGTGCATTGAGTTCACAGTGTGCTCTCTCATAAAAAATCATGTGATGATTCAATAAGAATCTCAGGTTGGAGATACCAAGCGTGAGTCGCCATCTACAGCGGTTGACGTGTATAGATGCAGATATATTCTATATCCATTTCGTATTCGATCTTTGATAGGAATAATATACCTGCTGATCAAAGATGTCTACAGTGAATCAAATTCAAGATAGTCTGCTTGCACAGATAGCCGCACTCGAGAATGAGATGCGCGAGGTTACAAGCCAGCCTACGGGCACTCCGGGCGACATGGTTCACTCTCTCCTTAGAGGGCAACTACGCCAACTATACACAGATGTACTACTACATGACATACTGTATGCTAGTACACATGATATCGAGCAGCGTTTATGGAAGGTGTGTTTTCATAAGAGCATTGATGAATATAGACGGTGGTGTGCACGCGTCAAAGACAATGCAGAGCAGTTACAGGGTGTTCAGCGGGCGTTTGAGTCGTTCTTAGCGATGGCGTATGGGTTCTATCATCAGTTAGTGGTATCCCTAAGGAATAGATATGGTGTAGCAATGCTTGGGGTGAACGACTACGATCGCGTTGGTATGGCAACGTACACACCTCGAAGAAATGATGCGGTTGAGGCACATGTGCGTGACGCTGGTAGGCAGGCAGTGCACAGGTGTATAGTGTTTCTGGGTGATATAGCAAGATACAGAGAACTCCTAGGCAGCTCGACACGAAAAACATATGATACTGCGCGTTATTTCTATACCTTTGCCACACGATTAGATCCTCTGAGTGGGTCCCCGCATAATCAACTGGGTGTGATTGCAACGTACCTGGGGGATGAGATGAGTGCGTTGTATCACTATGCACGCAGCTTGAATTGCATATCTCCGTTTCACAATTCTGGTGATAATGTGAAGGCGCTATTCGAGAACAATCGGCAGCGCCTGGGCCCTACGCCAACTGTATTGGTCCCCGCTTTCACCAATGCTGAGTCCAGAAGCGGTGCGAACACGGGCAACAGTATGGGTTCAGGAGGAAAGAGTGGCAACAGTTCAAGGTATTCTGAGATGGGCGACAATCGCACAGACAGTAATCGACTTTCTGGATCTAAAAAGGGCCCAAATAGGCCAAGTGTCAGACCCTTGTCACGCGCAAAGCAGATCAACGAATTGTTCGCACGCTTTGTGCAGCTGCACGGTATGCGGGAGGCGGACGAGTGCGCGTCGCAGGAGTTCAAAGTGGTGGCGAACTTTGTTTTAGAGTCGTTGCGGGGCCTTCTAAAGGGCAAAGGTTTGAGTGAGACGGCTACGTTACGCATGATGATAGTCAATGTAACAGCTCTGGACGCTTTAAACGGTGTGTGCGACCCTAACCCGAACCCGGGCGACCTGCAGATGTTTTCCTTCTGCATGAAGTTTGTGGTTCGCGTGTTGCTGGTGTGCATACGCAGTGCCAAGGGCCTCGCGAAGCTGCTCAGTGACAGTACCGCCGAATCCAATCGTGACCGCAAACGTGCGCGCAATCAGAGGCGTCGGGGCGGTGGGAATAGAGATGGTGGTAACCGGGACGGTCGTGAGGATGCGCGTGCGAGTGGCAAGCCTGGTAGTAATCCGAACAATGCCAAGGATGGTACAGGTTTAAATAGCGGGTCGAAAGTGGGAGCGGCTGCTGGAGGTAGTGGGACCACTGGGGCCGGGAGTAGTGCTTCGTTCGGATCGTTGGGGAAGGATGTTCCGCATCTGAAGAGTATCAAGGTGTTCTTGGATTGGGTGTCTTGCAACGAGTGGGTGCAGGGCTACTTGTACAACAAGAAAACATCTCGGCCTGGTATGAACTCGCCTCCCGAGGGTGCTGGCGCGAGTTTGGGCGGGGTAACGTCTGGGGAATCGCTCAGTGACTTACCTTGGGCGGGCAGCGAAAACAATAGCGGTACCAATTGCGGGATGGGCCCTGGTAGCGGGCGTGCGAATGCGAAAGAAGGCGGCAACAGTAGAGATGCGGAAAGACGCAATATGGTTGGTGGAGCCGGATATGGTGGGCTTGACCCGTACTCATCTGAGACACTCCGGAGTGAGGATGTAGGTAGATTGCTAGCCGTGCTATTGACCGTGCTTCCGTGGAGTATATCGTCCTTTGAGTGGAAGCGGGTGGCGTCTGTCCCCACTTTCTGGCACCAGGAGCCCAAACGCGCGTTACCCGAGGACGTTGAGTTGGAGGGGTTCATACCTACCTCGAGATGTTTGACACACGTTGATCTGCGGTCCAAGTACGATGAGAAGGCCGAGAAGCGTGCACGCATATACTACCTGGTAGGGCTGGGCGTGTGGCTCGCAAGAGTGCCACCAGGCGATAAGTTTCTCAACTGCACGACAAAGCCATCGCGTATCACCTTCAGCGTTGCCAAGGTGACGGGCAGCTGTGTGCAGGGACGGGATGGTTTGCCCATGAGTGGGGGGGGCTATCGGGGGGGGCTGGTGGAGCTGGCGAGGCAGAAGACAGTTCAGTACTATCTGCATGGCTTGACGCTGATAGTAGTACGTCGAGTGGGGTCAGGGATATGGGCCCGCACCAACACAGGACTCGCGAGTACCAGCAACACCGCGATGGGGAGTATGGTACTGAGGCGCCTGCGATGCGAGCACCCCCTGGTCTGGGCAATCTCGCTGGCAATAACCTGGACATCGACGAGCATGCGTATGGCAGTGTGCCGTATGGGCTGCTGAGCGACTATGAGGACAATGATCCCGATGGGTTAGATGGAGAAGGAAACGAGGGAGAAGAGGAAGGCGAAGATGAGCGGTACGAGTTCAATGAGTACACTGCACCAGACTGGTGGAAAGAACTGGACACCTCAGGAGATGAATACGATGGGAATGGCCCACAGAAGAACACTGCGCATGATGTACCGCAGCAGGGCGGGTATGCGAACGTGGGGCTGGTGGGACAGGCCGCCTCGAATCGCAATGGCGATATTAGCAGTGATGTGAATTCTTCTGCTAGAGGAAACTATGCAAATACCACTGTGGACGCACATGGGCACGCGCTGAATCAGAAGTACTCGCAGCCTCAGTCGTACGCACAGTCTAACATGCAGGGAGGAAGTGCCAAGGCTGTGATCGGCTCTCCGGGGGAAGCAAGTCTACCGGAAGCTCTGCTGAAGAGCTCGTTTTTCGCGAAACCGCCGTCGACATCGGGTGGCATGGACCTTCTGAATACATCGGCCAGTATATGGGCCAGAACCTCTCCGGGACCACAGATGCAGCCGCCTGTTGCGGGAGTGGGCGTGGGTGGGGCAGGCCAAAGCGGCTTGGGGGGGGGGGCTTCTGTGTCGCCTAGTCTCAAGGCGAATGAGGAAATTCCCATGGCAGTAAATACAGCACCATGGTCGAGTGGAAATTCGCGCGTATCGCCTCACGCTCACGCGCTCACACAGACCGGGCCACCCGGCTCTATGCCTGCACACCAACTGCAACAGCCATCCAATACTTACGATCATACACAACGACACCCTCACCAAGGCCCAATGTGGAATCTCGGTGTGGGTGTTGGCGTGGGTGGGGATGTGCACGGTCCTGGACACACTCGACCACATTCCACTATGTGGGCGACTTCGGATGTGTTGCCGTACACCGCTAAGTTCACACCGCAGTCGGGACCTGCGGGATCGGCCCTCTTGGCTGAAGATACGGAACACAATCCCAAGACCAGGGCCACCAGTACTGTGAATAGTGTTATTGGCGATGTAGGGGGCAGTGGAGAGTCACCCACTAATATTGGTAGTAAGGTGAACAATACTGATGGTGGTGGGGAGATCATGAGGAACCGTAGCCATAACAGCAAACACCACACCACCAACAACAATGCAGACAACCACGGCGACACCAAGGGAAATGCTGGTGTGTCAGGGTGGAATTTGAACACCTCTGAATCCATTTCTCGTGCACATACAAGCGGACAACTGCCTTCATCAGGGTATGCAGGGGCACACGCCAGCGAAACTGTGGGGGCGGTGGGACGACCGTCTCCTGTTGTTGGGGCTGGAGCCACGGCGCTCGGTGCTGGGCCAAGATATGGGGACAATGATTCGGGTGTTGGGGTTGACGGGGGTGTATATAGGTCAAGTGAGGGCCAAATGGAGAGCCAACGGGCTCCGCCCGGGCTGGGGGCTTCAGGGCCTCGGTTCACGCAGATCTTCTCGAATGCCAGTGTGGGCGAGAGTGGTAGAGGCGGCCCAGGCCAGGCATACAACGCGGGCGATTCTGGTAGTTTGCAGATGCCAATGCAAATGTCCATGCATACACACACGCACATGCAATCTTTGAGTAGCTACGGCGATGATTTGCGTATGAACCATGGATCGCTGTTCAGTCCAGCTGTGAACATGAATGTGATGCCGCATGCGAATCCTCTTGCGCAGCCGTTTACTCCCACTGGCGGGGCCATGGGTGCCGGTAGTATGGCTCTTGGAGGTGTGCAACAAGGGGCCTATTCACAAGGACACGGGAGTATGGGTAGCTACCAGCCACTAGCACAACACCACCAACAGCAGCAGCAACAGCAGCAACGGTACCAACAGCAGGCGTTCGATAACGGTGGTGTGGGTACTGATGGTAATTTTATTGCTGGGCCGCCTGGTTTGAATAATGATGGTGGTGGTGTTAGCGTGATAGGAGAAGGTAGATCGCCTGTTTTACAGTAAGAGAAAAGGTGAGTGGGTGTCCATGTCTGGAATGGGGAAATGATCAGGAGCGGATGTTACACAACTGGCCACGGCACGATGTTTGAGTGCCTTCGAACTACTTACAAGTACGTTGTTCGTCTTTACGTATCATAGCAGCGTAATTGACCCGAGATGCACAGCGCCATTTCGACGGGAGAAATGGCTTCACAGTCATTCATTGTGTTGCGATACATGCTACAATGCCTATGAACCTCTGTGTGAAATGCATAGGATCCATCGTCTGTATGGATGCAGCTCCGATGTATAGCCGCTCAAAGCGGTTTACACACATTCGATCGTTGACATCTGCATGCGGATTGTTCTCCGTCGATAGAGACATCGAGATTATACTGCTAATAACCCCCCAAGCCCAAATGGCTTTTACGCGCTCAATTCTGAAAGAAAGTAGTTGCTGCTGAGAGACTGCCGATGTTGCGTCCTCAATTTTAAACTCCCTTCGGGCGGGTCCAACACTGCTTCGCCACCCGACACAACCATGTCAGTCCATTTCGCTGGAACTGTCCATGAGCTATGTGTATTCCGAACTGGGTAGCAATTCGGACCATTGCGAGTGTATACAAAGATATCTATACTCCTGGCGTCGTGCGATCTGCAGCAATGCCTGCACACAATCGGTATAGGCGCCAGATGAACTTCGTGTGCTCAATAATTTAACTTTGAAATGTGCCGAAAGGGACGTATAGCTCGATGAAGATGCTAAGTGCCTATCACAGCATAGCCATATTAGCCGTGTAACATCCTGGATAGTACTAGTTTCCGTATCAGTATTGACGTGCACGAATGCCAGTATGCCGACAAAATGAAGGA
Organism: Sphaeroforma sirkka; assembly: GCA_001586965.3. Classification (NCBI taxonomy): domain Eukaryota; class Ichthyosporea; order Ichthyophonida; genus Sphaeroforma; species Sphaeroforma sirkka. The sequence continues at coordinate 27,540 of LUCW03000708.1, read as the reverse complement.
TAGGTAATACTGGGAGCATAGGATTGTCAATTAATGAGACGGCTATTTGCAATTGTGTAATTGGATGCCGAAGGAGTTCGCCCTGGTGTTTTCACTCTAGACATCCAATAAACACTCATTAATACTGTTTTATCGACATTTAATTATTCATATGATTATTGCGTAGTATATAGTTCCTGCAGGAGATAAACTGAACATGTGCCGTTTCATGGGCGTTATTCTGCGTTCTAATTTTAAGTAGTGCGGTAGTTTCTCCGCATATTTAGTGGACCAATTAAGTGCTTATTTTCTATAGCACTCTTAACCTTGGCAGGTGATACTGCAAACATTAAAACATGAACTCAGAGTGCCGTCTCTTTAAATTGGTAAAGCGACGCAACTGTATTATGTTTGAATCGCCCTGAAGGCCGATTTGAACATTGTGGCCAGCATTTGCCCCGTGCACATGTGAGAGATCGTAATATATATTAAAACTCTCGGCCCTGCAGATACCTAAAATGGAGCACTTTGACAGAGCGAGCGTTTGGACATATCAGTTAACTTTGCCGAGCTCTCGATGACAAGCGTTGTGGTTGCAGTCAGACTACTGACAAGACATGAAAAGTACGGACGGCGTATCACTCAGATTGATCAGGAAGACGATTCTTCAGTTTTGGGATACCCTACTATGGTAAACTCTGGGTAAATTACACAGCAAGTTGTTGCATTTCTTCCAACAAGCGCTTGCCGGTGAAGGTACATTTTTTTGGCTCATGTGTTTCCTCGTCGGCATCGTTGCATCCCAACACCTGTCTTAGCACAAGATTTGCGGCGTTCGCGGTCCCAATGCCGATGACAACAAAGTGTATTTGTCGATTCTGGGCTGTTTCCGAGTTCTGGTATGAGGGAAGAACACAACGCGCGCTTATATAAATACTTGACTACAAAGTTTGACTAGTTTTGTATGTGTCTGTATATCTACTTCAGCACAAGGCCAAAACCTCGAGGAAACAACAATCTAGCGCAAATAGACGACAAATCAATTGGTAGTCTCAGTCGTACGGTAGGCTTGGCTGTGGTGGGGGCTTTTAGCAATAAAGACACCGACTGGCATTCTATCCTTGTATCTATCGGATACAGTATCGTAGCGCACAGCACGAGAACAGTCGAGTTATGCATTTGTGACCCAAGCCCTCGCAGATAGATCTCAAGTATATTCAGTTATGCCTGGCACGTTTTGAAGTACAAAACGTGCACTGCTCTAGGTAGAACAGCAGAGCATTACCTGTTGCATTGATGGTTCACCAATATAAATGAAGCGTCTCGTACCACAACCAGCAAATACAACACACCTGGGCTTCAAATACGAATTCAGACCCGAGAGGCACACCATCGACAGGGGAGATATCAAATAACTGTCTCAGGGCCATAGCAGAGATCTCAGCCTGTGCTGATTCATTCTTACGTTCTGTTTCGAGGATTTTCTGCAGTCTCGTAGTGTTCACGAACCTTCGCTTCACCTAATAGCACAAAATTTAAAATGACTATACACTTTCAGATTTCATGAAAAGGGGTTGTACCCTCGCCGCACCAGCTTGTAATCCCAACAATCGAATCCAGCAAATAATTGCCTGCATGTTTATTACTTGATTTGAGTACGAGAAACTACTCTTGAGTGCACGGATGGTACTCAGGGCTCCGTACATACATATGACACTGACATATTTTCATCAACGCGTGATGCGCAGCTGGTTACCTCATGCTGTACATTTAGCACTACACACGCCATGATTCACTCGTGTGCTGCATTGCGATTCAGGCATGCATATGGTGCAACAAACTTCAACTGGTCTGACACGTACACACAAGACGAGACAGTCATAGCATGTAATACGAATTAAGAGCCAATGCCGCCTTCCACGCGCTGAGACTCATATCACATGCCTAGGGTTACCTGATGTATGGTGTATATGCCGCTCACATGCTCAGTTTGGAGCACAGTTCCTGTGATGTCAAATACCGGTGATTTGACGGATAATTGCGTTGTAATGTTGACCTGAACAGGAATAGTCAAAAGGTTTGGATAGAATACTCACCAGCCAAAGAACGCCACGGCGTGTACAAAATGGTACAAGCTTGTATTTTTCAGTCCTTTCTATCGTATAAAACTCGACTTCATATCTGCTCGCGAGCAAGAGTCTCCATATGAGTCATAATCATCCCCAGTTACTACGCGAGCGGCGATTCTCTGTATTGTATTTCATACATATCCACTTATATGTGTACTTACTTGATCTAAGTGTGGCAGCGTGATATACCATTCCACCCGATATTTATCACCAGCTTTGAGCACATCGACTGTCAAGTTCGGTGCGTTCGTGTCACAACACCGACATGAAGTTTGGCATTTGTCCATCAATCTGTTGAACGTAGTTGATACCATTGCCTGTGAACACAGCAGGCGTGATTTCCATATGCGAATTGATTTAGGTTTCCAACTCAATGCGCAGTGTATTGCAACGTGTTCATGCTCTGAGTGATAGCAAAATGTATAACTATTCTGCTATGGCAACTAAAGGAAATGACATAACATCCACTGTTTGGGTATGATATACTTTTAAATTCTGATCACTGCAACGGTCACAGACATTTATATACAATATAGCATAACTTTGAAACCATGATCAAGCATGGGCGCATTGACAAGTGTTAGGACCAAGCCACACCACTTCCATAACAAGTCAGGCATATCAATGAGCTAAGATTGTACTACACATTGAGTATAGGCACTGTCACAGTAACAAAAAAAACCACGGCGATGTCAAATGCACTTCCAAGGTGTCCATCACGTAGACATACAAAAGTCTGGCAAAGCTCGTATACATCAACATACAAGTATATGAGAAGATAGATAGACTACATTCTTGCTCCGCATATGCATATGAGTATTCTCTCTGGAAATGTTGTTCACGGACCATGGTTCTTTAAAATATGCCTTGACATCTCAGACTAGTACCACTTCGAACAGACTTCAATACAAAGACAATCGCAGCGGATTTAGAATCCTCACCTGGTCCTTCTTGATACTGAAGCCCAGCTTAAGGTCGTGGAGGTCCATCGGATTATTGTTGTGCACTGTTACGGAAACAATGGGCCCGGATCTATCAGCTTGACCGGCCGGAGATCGCACGTTCACCTCTATATAAGACACGGTAGCTCAATTAAAAAGCAGCTAACATTGTGGAGGAGCTGGGTTGGAAAACTACTGGTGCCATCTCCACATTAACAACTCAGTTGAATTTGACACAGGAACTTCATATATTGCCGAATATGGAATATCCCAACAGAAAACATAAGTATCTTTATTTTAGACCACGTATTTCACAAGGCCCTAGCGTTTGAGGTGTACATGAGTCATGCCTGCGAGACGATGAAAAAAAAATGTAGATAGACTTGATTTGATTGGAGGCACCGCAGGTACAAAGCAAATACATTGGATGATCAAGGTGTCTTACACAGGTTATAGGTTCGGAAAGTACACGCTGGGCCATATTTCGTGGTCGCACTTGCCAATGTTAGAAATTTGCGACAACACGTGTTGCTAGTTCATATTTGAACAGAAAAGCATACATACGCATATGAGTGTCTGACATACCTACGTAGAGTGATCGTAACACAATGGACTCCATCATTGTATTCAGAGATGCGGCCAGGTTGTTGGCGTTGTTCACCGTCTCAGCCATATTCTGAACACAACGAAGGTTTGTGTTATAATTGATATCGTAATTAGCGTACACGTAGAAGATGCTTCCAAAATATGCACACATACTTTTTTTTAACTATTTTTCTTCATTACAGATGGACTGTATATGCTACAATGTTGCTGACACGATATTAGTATATGCAGTATACTGATAGTACATTACCACACAGAACAATCAGCGATGGCACCAAGTAATTAAACATGTCTACCAAACCCGTACACCCAGAGGATTTGAGGTTCAATATTGGCTTTATGAGAACCACAACAGCTGTGTACAAATGCACAAATACATCGCTGGCTACTCGGAAGTAGTCACAAATTAAGAACGCACTAGTATGATACCTGAAATGCGAGCCCGATGGAATCAGTCATGCCAGCCACAACACTCCCGAGCGCTTCGATGGTGGGAGCCATGGATTCCACGGGCGTCTCTGCCGGAACACTCCTATCAAAGGAGTGTATGATATTATGGACCTCAGGTGCGTTGTGTACAACAGACTGGATTGCTTGTAAAATGCCTCACCAATAGATTTCAATGGGAATAACGGTGTAGCTTCGTGTTTGTCGAACCCAGTGAATGATTATCTGCACAAACGATTTTTTTGTCACACTGGTATCTACTGGGATTCTAATTTCGTTCCCTAGTGATGTTATTTGAGCACTTAAAATACTTCCTTGCAATTTCCAAGAGGCAGAGTTCATATGCAAAGTGTCTGACTGCCACCCTCGCTTGTGAGATCGCACTGCTCATAGAATACAATACGCAGTTGGAATGCCCACTATGAAACATATGCGCTGAAAAGTAACTTTGGTGGCGAGTATCATGATATACAATATTGCCTGCCTTGTTTGTACATATTCAATTGCCAAATATCACACTCAATGCTTATCGATTCATGCCGTGTAAGATTGAGCTCAACCTGTTTGACACGTGTAGCTACTCGTCGAAACAAGATACCATGACAGTCTATATTATCTTATCAGTTCAGAAGACTAGAATGGAAAACCTTTCTTTTGAGCTATTACAAATTTATCGCACCTTCCACATGATTCACTGACAGATGTTACACGATTGATATCATCGAATCAACATTAAAAGCATATCGCAATCATACGACTGACGTACCACTAGTTCCATACAAAACGTATCACAATTTGCTAGAATATCACTTACCAACACATTTACAAGTTTCGTGTGTAGATTACATACACTAAAACCTTCCAAGGTACAAGCGAGCGACGATACGATAAAAGTACGAAGCTGTGCACTATCAGATCCCGATGAGAACAGTTCTTTAGAAGGATCAAACACTCATAGTATCCTAGAGATATACACAAGGTCGTGCTTACTCACCCAATCGATAGCAGTTTGTCGGAAGAATGTAATGTTCATGGTATAATCCAGAAACATAAGATTATAGATACATAATCATCCAAAACAGTTCTTCAGACGGATCCGATGCCAAACTCATAGTATCTCCACAAACTCAACTGGTAAAGTTTCATCACTGAACCATCCCATCACATTTCTTTGGAAGCAACAAGCATTCAGAATTCATCAAGAACCACGCAATATCTCACACACTTACCCATTCGATTCACATTGTCCCTCCACTGTAGATTCCGGTGCGATGGAGCTGATGGAGTCAACCCGAGACTCCTCGGGCATTGAAGTCATTATATGTACGAGTTGTGCAAAACCCAGCAAATAGCGGACACAGTTGCTGATATGTTTCGATAAAATCACTGGTTTAGAGTTCGTTATGTGTTAGGGTGTGTATACATATATATGTGCTAGAGTATGTGCTAGATATATTTACTAAAATTATAACTTGGGTTTAATATAAATAGCCCTCCTGCAATACAGAATATTAGGCAGCAGGTACATAGGGGCCATGTATTTTTATTATTTCTGGGGTCACACTTCAGTGACTTTTCAGCTGCTGCATCAGTGTCATCAGAATATTACTTGCTTTAATCGATGTTCGATTGGGTTGTACTGACCGTCACCAACAAAACCAGCCAATAGATATATTTTGGCGGGCTCACATTGCACATGAAAGTCAGTCTGTGAGACTGTGACACTGCGAGACTTGACTATTTTACGTTCTCTACTTTGTCGTAGTATACATACAAATTTAAATAAAAACATATATGCTGTACATAGTAAGCTAGCACCACCACTAGCAATCTCCTTATAGACAGTATTATATACTACAAAAGATAACACAATCGAGCCTTGCATGCACGTTCACAGACACTCAAATAATTGGTGTCATTTGATCTTGGCCCTATGACAGCATAATTACACGTCTACAAACATGGCTAATTCAATCCAACCCAAACGATCCACATCATCTATAGAAAATGCATCGCTTGCCGAGGCAATTACTTATGCATCGAGAGAGGCAGAGGATAGTACAGTACTTCTCAGAGTGTATAGGCGAGTACGCTTATCACTGATACATCCATTCGATTACGGTACAATAGCCGCTAAACACTGGCCGTGCGATGGGCACGAGCTGCTGCTGTGTGTTCTGAAGGGTTTGGTGGGGGCGGCTGAGGATACACGTATGCCAATGGGTAAGTGAATCTTGTAATAGATGTATAGGTTACCCAATATCATATGCCATTGTTTTTATGGGCCAGCTTAGTAAAAGGCATATGTGCAATATGCATATCTGTATGTGCTCATAGGTATTCATGAGTATATATTTGTATAGGTTGATAATTTTTTATAAGAGCTGAAGTTGGTTTTATGCATAGTCTGGTGTTTATAATTGTACACGAATTAGCAACATCATGTGTATTGTTGTGTATAAATACGTACATACATTTAACGTGTTTGTCAGTATAGACATAGGTGGGGTAGATGTTCATATCCATAATTTGTATTGAAACTGGTTGTATCGTATGCCTGGAACAGGAAAACCCCCGCAAATGCCTCTCGTGAAAGTGTAGATGTTGCGAGCGTACACTACTATATAGAATTCACTCACTTCGCGAATCATCTTGTGAGGTTTATCGTGATTCCTGGAGTTTGTACATAAGATCCATTGAGATTTTGCTATCTGATTTGAATACTTTCTGACACGCACACGGTGATGACATGACTAGCTTTGTGCGCGTAGGTGTTAGTATGACATGATAGGCCAGTTCTGATGTACGTATAGACGCATGCATGCACATTTACTGGTGAGATACAAATTTAAAGGTGATTATATTTTGCGTAAAGCAATACTCGCAAGTGTGTTTCATTGCGGTGTGCGTTTTTGAGGCTAGTATATCCTCGCCATCGCTGCTGCTGTTCTGTGTCTGTGACCTTCTGCTGCCTTCTATCGAGAAACTTTTTTTTCCATTGTGTGTTTGCGAGTGTTCGAGTATTCAAGGGGCACAACATGCATATGTAGACAAGCTTATTGTAGTGTCCGGTAGTTATCATCGTCTTGATGGCTGTTTGCTGTACGACAGTAGTAGGTGATATGTGTTTGCGAGTTTTCGAGTATTCAAGGGACACAACATGCACATGTAGACAAGCTTATTATAGTGTCCGGTAGTTATCATCGCCTTGATGGCTGTTTGCTGTACGACAGTAGTTGGTGATGTGTGTTTGCGAGCTTTCGAGTATTCAAGGGGCACAACATGCATATGTAGACAAGCTTATTGTGGTGTCCGGTAGTTATCATCGTCTTGATGGCTGTTTGCTGTACGACAGTAGTAGGAGATATACGATCAGCATTATTACCTCTATCGCAAATTCGATGGACTGTTAGTCTGAGTATAATGATTTTTTTTATCGCGTGCTGTTACTTCGAGCTCGGAATCCTGAGTGTGCTCAGATATAGCAATGCTCCAGGCTACATCATATAGATCGTCCACACAGGATTATGAAGTCGAAATTCAGAGTTATCACACACACAAGCTGCGGGAGAAGGACTGTATTTTTTCTCGAAAATTCCGCGTATCGTACCATAGATGTATTAGAGCTCTGCAGGACGATTTTATTTGCAGAGAGATGAGTGTTTGTACTAGTGACTAGGCAAGACTTTTCGCGAATTTTACTACAAATATGCTTGTACATGAGCATACCAATGTTGAAATGCATTCTAAAGCCGATAGACTGTCTGCCATTGGGTGGGAGTGCGGAAAGTTCATAGAATAAAGGATGGGCCATCACCTTCAGCAAAGGTTTAATACAACGGATGCTTTGGTCCCGACAGACACTACTCAACGATAATTCAGAGAGCTTGATCGTTTCTATGTGAAGCTCCCTATGAAGATACGATCAAATAAATGTGTAAACGAACTGAATTTACTCTCCACTAAAAAGAAGATTGAATTGCAAAATTCAGTTGATCTCAAACGATCTTGTGGAATGAAAATTCATATCGTGGATTGGGAACTAGACAGAGTGACTAGAGCCATTGGGATGAACTATCATGATATTTGTGTGGCTGCTCATCGATGTGTATATTTCATCTGTGCCGAAACAATGATGACCAGTATAGCTATTGTTATCATTCGCTTAAAATTTACTGATAGTTCTCAATTCCATCTATGTAGGAGTGGTTCTGCCGCGCTGGAATTGGGAGAGTGTGGCTGCGTTGGAAATGATGTGCGAGTGTCTGCAACTACTAACAATCATAACTGTTATCGATGATGTGGACGCACAAGCGAGGCAATACGGTACTATAGACACTCTGACACGGTTGTTAAAGCGTATGACGAAGCTCATGATGACAGGTAGCGTGAAATCCTCTGCAGTTCGGTGTCGATGAACTTTAAGGGCCACTTTTTTTTGCTCAAGCACTTTCACTTTTGAGCAATCTGTCAATAGACATATTGTAGATACTAGCTATTTTCCTCCGTTTGGAGTGCCTGTTCATATTAAACGCAAGTAACCACCCACACGAACAGGCGATATCAAGCAGATCGAACTAGCAGCGCAAGTAATGGATTGGGCATCTGTGCCATTGGGGCGGTTAGCCTCACCCGTAGCATCTAGAGGTGTTGTGACGCAGACTTATTATACCTCGCATTCGCCTGTGTGCGGTGTGTGTGAGTATCCTGGGTTCGAGGTTGCCAGATCAGGCGAATGCAGATGGTCTGTTGATTTACGTCTCGCTGAGGTGCGTATAGGTCTACGTCAAATACAATACCCATGTCTGGGTGTACATCTCGTTGCTACATGTATCGGTGACTTTGAATATGTTCACTATACCTACCGTATATATCTTCGGGTATACTAGTGACTGTGTGCGTGTACGAATGCTTGAGTTTCTACTTTTCAGTCTATCACTGGATGATATTATACTCGTGCCCGACGGCCCTTCAATATACTTTAGTGAGCATTTGAAGAAAGTATTGCAATGGACACATACGCACGACGACCTCTCAATTTCTCTATTGTATGGGTCTGCAGGGAACCTTCACGTCAGGTGGTCTAGGTTTCGAAGTATGGCCGGGAGCTCAAGTGTTCGCCACCTGGCTGTTAGAAGGAGAATTGGGGATTCACGTGCGGAACAAGGATGTATTGGAACTGGGTGCGGGCTGTGGGTTAGCAGGTGAGTTGCTCGTTTGTTTTCTTCTTACCGAGACCCTGTAAAGCTAGGTCAATAGCTGCATGTGCACTCGATGAGGATGAACTTCTATAGTGTTCGACCTACCCGAGAGAATATACAGATGAATGTGAATTCACTGGCTAAGGGTGGCCCATAACCATATAAAAACCAACCACAGCTACTGCATTCGAGCGTGACTGTAAGCGTTGTGAGCATTTCAGCGGGTCTCTCCCAGTTAGGAGTAGTTATATTAAGCGGCAGAAATATTCAGCGATGCCTCGTGACCTTCATCGCCTTGAATTACTAAACTTCAGTAGCGTTCGCAGTATTATACAGAGGCATGTGCCGCTCAAAAGGGGTTTATAGGTATTTGAACGTGAGCGCATACGACTATGTTGCCGCTTTGCGCAGATCACTTCTATCACTTAAACATATATAGCTTACCATTCTGATTTTTGACGCGCGCAGGGGTATTGACAGCGATATTTGCAAAATCGGTTGTGATGACCGATGGCGAAGTAGCGCTCATTCCGACTTTAGAACAAAATAGATCAGAAGCGAAGATGGGCGCGCACATGGCAAGCGTGCTGCAACCTGCACTGGTGCTGAGATGGGGTGGCGAGACTCCGGATCTCTACACTCCCGTGGAAGGTGTGTAGATTGTCATATCAGATGTGGTTAAAAGCCACGGCAGTGTTGATGCAGTGACTGTTAGTTGTGTGAAGCACCGTTTGTTATGGGTATGGATCGATTCACACTCGTACCACATCATAGTACCACGGACGAGGTTGTACACAATTCAATGATACATATGACTGAGAGGTATGTACTCGAAATATCGGGTGTATTTTGTCATTGTTGTTATATCCGAGAGCATCCTGATCGCAACATATTCCTTTATACGATCTCTGTGCAGCCATCACAGTGGAGGCTTTAAATTATGGTGCACGGCAGCTCCACTGCTTAACGCACAAGGCAGTGCCCACACGCAGTTACATATGAGTTCTTCTTTGTGCTGATTATACCGGATGTATCAAGCAGATAGAGTACTTGTGACGGGCGACCTAGACAGAGACCGCAAATTACACTTCGGATCACGTGAAGCAGATGAGCTGGGAACATTTGAGGTTATCATTGCTGCCGATATCATCTACCACACAGGACACATCGCGACGGCTATTGTGACGGACATTATACCACGATATCTGGTAAAGTGTCATTACTAGTTCTGCCGATCACGTGTTGCACCTGTCTGCTATGTGATGTTTGTCATCAGTTGGAGGGGCTAAATTGTACTGTTTCATGCGCGTCTTAAATAGTCTCTTGCTGCATGAATATGCCCATGTCTGTGTGCGATACTTCGTTGTGCACAACTTGTAGTTAGAATTCATCTGATTGCCCAGCACGTACGTTGCCGAGCTGCCACGTAGCATTTGGTACATTACGAATATTGCTGTTTTCTGTAACACTTGTACATGCTTTGGACTCTGATATCATATATCGTCAACTTTAGAGTTGTATCAAATATGCGTACTGTTCTTTGCTATTTGTCACCTTGACGCGATACTGCGAAGGCCTCTTGCCACATTCCCATGCAAATTTAAAGTGCAGCAGTGAGCAATCAACAAACACTACATTTCATTCCTAACAATATTTTGATGTAATGAACGGACACAAAACTTCAGTTTCAACAATGTTGTGACGTAATAATAAAAACTGTATTTTATTTCCTTTAATATTGTGGTATAGTCAACGGACACTACACTTCGTTTCTAACAATATTGTGATGTGTTCCGATAATCCGTGTACAGAAAGTAGATGGGCGATTCTTTCTCGTTGTCCCTCCTGAGAGAGACGGATCCGATGATTTCCTGCAGGTTCGTTCGCTTCTATATCTCGTCAATATGCGTGCTATCCATCTCGAAGCTTCAATGTCATATTTTTATTTATAGATAGTATTGTGGGAAGCACAAGCGCCGAGTCTGTCGTTATATTGGATTAATTGCTGTCGTTCTGGACTTGTCCAGCAGATTTTAAATCCTGATTTGGCGAGAACCACTTACTGGCGCGCAGTACATTCATATCTACCTGCAAATACAAACGATCATTCCCTACCTAGGCGGCAAGAGAGGCTGAGGCCCAAGAGAGAATATCCATGACGGTCGAAAGAGCACCGCGGCACTACATACCGCAGCAGTTTAGAGACAAGCTCGATGCAGGTGTTGGATTTAGGTTGGTGACGATACAGCGGCGAGATAAGTGATTTAGGAAGAATAATCCAACGTAGTAGGAGAGACAAGTTGTCCGTGTGATGCTGGTAGTACGAGATAGGTAATTTAGGGAGATAGGCGATTGAGGATGAATAATTTAACGTAGTAGAAGGGACAAGTCGTCTGCGTGATGCTGGTAGCATGAGATAGGTGATTTAGTGATATAGGGGATTTAGGATGAACAATTTAACGTAGTAGGAGAGACAAGTCGTCTGTGTGAGCTGGTAGTACGAGATAGGTGATAAAGTTCCACGTAGTAGGAGAGACAAGCCGCCTACGTGATGTTGGTAGTAGGTATCCATACAGACAAGACCTCCAAAAAAAAAATATAGTGTTTAGAGACGCTTAGTTGGACGCAAGCATGGCTCGGGTGATTACTTGAGCCGATAACTTTTGTCTCGTGACTCTTGTTGTGTGCCGAGTCATTGCACAACCCGGTTCATATTTGAATTCGGTGCAAGATTGAGATCCATATGTCAGACATGGCAGATGGAGAGATGGGTTGCTTAACCTTCTTTTGCAACTATATGCTATTTGCGTATTGTCAGAGGCATCGCATCCCTATATTTCCCGGCATTTCGAGCCGTTTCTAGAACAGTATGGGGCTCTTAAGAGTGAACGATCCTCTCTCCGAATATCATACTTGATCTTCTACAATTATGCATACCGTTGCCGGACAGTGATGGATACGGTGCGGGGATACAATAGTATTGCTGCTTGACAACTGTCAATGCTTCCACCATGGGATCGAAATTATAAAGTGAATGCAGAATATGAGTCCCATTGTGATTTTCACACACATACAAAAGTGCCGGGCTGAAGTTAAGTTAGGATTAGTATGCGAAAGTGAACTGGGGGAGCAGGGGCACAAGTAATCCAGTATAGTTTACCTGGGGGATGTACCTGTTTCGTGCGACCCACGAGAGGGTATCACAACATCAGGAATCCAATCAGTATAAAGACAAATTCGTCGAGGGAGTAAGATAGAGAATGGTAGCGATACGTGTGGAGTAAAATACACCCGCATCTCACCATGGGAGTGAGTTGTGTCGGACAACATGCTAAGCGGGAATTATCGAGGCTTGATGGTTTTAATTATAGAATTGACTTTAACTCGAGGCGGAGACCGCAGACAAACTGATATCCAACTACTGCCAGATAACTACCGCCAGAGGTGGTGGTGAGATGACTAAGTTGCAGGCGCTTCAATTCTTTGTACGTTGCAATGTCAATATATGTGTATGTTTGATTGCAATGACTTGACAGGCTCCCATGAGTTCATGATTTATGTCAACGAAGAGAACTGCGAGCTCCTGCGCAGATGAATCGCTGAGCAATGCCGATGAACCCTAGCTACACTCATATAACGAGGTGAGTTGCGCACACTCGAATTGGCGGAAGGAGGTGTGTTATATATATATATATCATCGATGCGTGTGATTTATATATATATATATACATATATGTGTAATATAATATAATATAATATTATATATATATATATATATATATATATATATAAATAAATATATAGATATATATATATATGATATGATATGATATAATAGTATAATATATATCTATATATATATATATATATATATATATATGTATGTATATATACATACATATTCATACATATATATATATAAATGTATATATATATATATATATATATATATATACATATATATATATATATATATATATATATATATATATATATATATATATATATATATATATATATATATATATATACATTTACATTTTTATATAAATTTAGTTTCAGTACATATCTATATATTAGTAGCACTTAATTTGCTTTAGATTCTCCATACAATATATGATGGAGATAGCGCTCACCACAGAGTGCCATTTCTTCTTGCTCCACTCGGTTTTTACAGCAGCCCCTCGCGAGCTTCTGCAGTGAATCTGACTCATTCGATGTCTATCGGTTCGAATGTTTTAATCTGCGATTATCTACGCCACTGGTGCATCAGCCAGTAAAGGTATACAGATACTAGAAAATTAGATTCACAATTAGTTCGTCTCGCAATGCGTTGCTTTGTTAATTCATACTTCAGTACATATAGTATTTATATCGACTATTCTTGATGCTCTTGAAGTGCTGGAGAAATTCGGCTGTGCTCTAAGTGTTGAGGGAAATAATCGTTGAGGCCGGTCATGTATTGGAACCTACTATCGGAAGACACGTGTGTCTACTATATATAGGAAAATACAATATGTATTGATAATGAGCGTCATTCGTGGGAATTATGGTTCAGAAGCATGTGATTCCTATATCGACCACAATACAGTGTTTTCCTTCCGCTCTATTTTTTCTTTTTGCTGTGCTTCTCCTTGGTAGGAGTGCCACCCTGAGCTTTGCAATTCTTGACCGCTTGAGGATACTGCTGCACGAATTCATAAACATTGAACTTCCGCAGACATCCGTTGTAATTCATATACCGCACTTTCCCAAAGACAGAGCGCTCCATCCATCCCTGATCGTGTACACCCCCTATACTCCAGATACACCTGTATATGTGTAGTTAATCGTATGTTAATTTGTGCCGAACTTCGGCTTGTATATGGGAAGGTTGACTTCGGCTATATCCGGATGGATATCGGGAAGTGCAAAACTTGATTTAAAATTGCGTTGCCATCGTACTGTTGCTTCAGTTATAATATCCTGTGAATTATTTGGTGGGTTACCGCCTGACGAAACTACATGCCACACTGCAAGACAGCTTGAAAAAAAAATGCGTTTGGCAAGTATTCATTGTCTCGTCTGATACAATTTTGTAGTTGTAGGCCATAAAAGTAAATGCACATACCCTACATAACCATTTGGATCGTATCCATCGATTTCGTACTTGTCATTGAGGTACAATGCCGTTTCCAATGCCGTTTGAGGGGTCTGAGTCCACTCGAGTATCTTTTTGGCCCAGTACATCCGCAGGAAACCATGCATTTTACCTACACAGAAGGTCATGTATCGCATGGTCAATTTTTAGTACAAAACCAAATGAGATATAGAAAAACGGACAAGGCGAGTTACCAACCGTGAAAAAGTAAATTAGGTGCAGTGTTCCTAAACGTTTTCGTTGATTATCGAAGTTTTTGTCCACCAAGCAAAGTGAACATCGAGAGTGACATACCTTCTTCGACCATCTGGAGCTGAGCCGCATTCCACAGATCATCATGAGTGTTCCCATTGGCGAACTCATCGCTCGTATAAGTATATCTGCAGCAAATTCAAAAAAAAAAAATCCACATCGAAGGAATAAGGGTAAGGCGGATATATGTATATCAAGTATGTTGAATTTCTGCACATACCCAAAGTAGTGTGCGTGAGAAGGCCAAACTGGCCGCAAAATTCATAATTCAGATAAATGTCAATATATATAATGAATTTAATCGAGAGATTTGAGAGGAACATTCAATGAAGTAGGCACGCGATCGATACAAAGCTAAAATCGGCGGAACCAAATCTCACACAAGAAATCTGCTGCAACACTCACAATTCAGAATGTCTATCCGAGCCATTGTACCACCGCGAATACACTAACTTAGATGCAAACTAACACCCAAAAACACATCGATACACAACATACTCTCTCTTATCTTCAGTGTGCTTTTCAAGACTCTCCTGGGCCCAACCCGGCGCCCCTTCTAAGGTGTCGTACGTATCTGGCTTGTAGAAACAGAAGTTGTCGGACAGTTCTCGTCGTACAATTGATTCTTCGATGAACGATTCTCGTCCCTTCTGGGCGGAACCTATCGGCAGTTGAAAAGCAAATTGTAAACTGCTGCAGAATGATACATATCTGCCCATATTGGCATAATAAATCGAGGAATACGACTGATGTGATTTTAATGCAGATAAAGAGGCGGTTCACTATGGCCACAAAAGCGTGAAATCAGTACAAATTGGCGAGGTTCGGCATTGGAGATGTACTGGCAGAAACTCTCCGACGCTCAGCAGCATGTAAAGCATACCTGAGAATGTTTGTACGACCAGAAACGCACGCTGCGCAGAAAGTTGGCCGAAGTTGAAGAAACACGACAGATCACTGAGGACGAAAAAGCATAGAGCGTGCGAAAGGACTATTCATGATAAGCACTCAATGGTCACGGGCAATTCTCGCGTCGTTCATTAGTTTGTACACATAGCCATAGAAAAATCATCCGCACGAGTGTTGGAGACATTGCCAAATTGCAGTCGCTTGCGCTGGTATCCAAGGTGACGGGAGAGTACACGACAACAAAATTGATCTTAAAAACCAACAATGCAGTGTCTGTGTCTGAGGTGATTTTGTGACCTTCTTTTGGTAATTTTATTTGACTGACAAGGCTGATTAAAACACTATTAAGACGGGAGGATAAAATATATATTTACCCACCTCGAAGCATGGACATTGGGATCATTCCGATCACGAGCAAATAGCTGCAGGCGTTTGTTCACGAAAGTCTCAAGAGCTTCCATGGCACCTGCTTCCCCTGGGGTACACCATTTTACCTGCAAAGCCGAAGCTAAAGATGAACACATGCCGAATTTGCTGATATACAAAAGTCCACATATACATTCTACTCGAATGAAACGGAGATTTCTTGGCTAATGAGTGGTATCGTATACTTGGAACATATGATGCTTGCACACACTGGCGTGGATTATATATAATCTAACGAAGTAGTTAGGTCGGTCGAGGGACACAAGTCTTTCAATATAAAAAAAGTATCCAGTATATATAGGGTATAAAACTTTGCTGACAACACAAAAACCTGTTACAAGGCCGTTTGAAAACACTTCTTCATCTCCTTACTGTAGTAGTATCAGCAGTTGATGACAACTACGGTGATCTAGCCAAAAACAATAGGCTAACAAAGTATGCTCTGAACTTGAATGATCAGTGGTAGAGAATACTGTAGAGCTGACTGGGCAACACAAATACATTTCTCAATATAGTTATCCCGTTAGGTTCAAACGTTTGCAGATATATGCATCACCAGACCTGATTACATTTGGAAGGCTTGCACTCGTCTATTCATCATAGATTTGTTCTCACGTTCTAAAGCAATATTAAATATGTAGGTTTAACGCATAAACAGCCTATCCAAAAAAACAGTCCTGGTTGCACTGGCTGGCGCAGCTTACCTCGGGAACATCATAATCAGCATCGACGTTATTCATTATCTCATCCCAGTCCACTTCCTCAGCATCCTCAACATCACCTTTCTATTCGAGTGTAGGGTTAATAAGTTCTAATCCAAATCAAATAAAAATTTACATTCGACTAATTCCAATCCATAACTTGTATTCGTCCCTCAATGGCTAAACAATTTTTCATCGTCTCATTAGAGGTTCAATCTTGTCGTTAAGATACAAGCACATACTAAGCACCATGAATACAAGCGTACGGTGCAGCGCTGCACACGAAGATGTTCACATACCCTAGGACAAGTGCGAACCGAATGAAATCACTGTACTTTCTCTAGTTCACATTATGTCATAGGCTGTGTTTAAAACCTGATACCCCTTCAATTTATGCAATCTATCTTGCATGTGAAATGCACCACTATCCTTTAAGTATTTCTCATGAGCAATGTACCTGTACTTCAACCTCAGGGAACTCTGTACCGAATTCGGCGAGTCTTTTGTGTATTTTGGTCCGTATCGTCCGCGCACCATATTCACATTTCTCGCTGGTCTCCTGCGAGAGTGTATTGCCGAATATCAGACAGAAGTATGTGACAACCATCACTTTCGTCAGAAGTGCGTCTAGATTGTGATCACATCGCATTGTTGTACGCTTTAAACATTCAGAGAGATGGAAAAATGCAATGGACATGACCAAAATAAGACACCCCATCTATCTACACGCCGACATTGACATATACCTTAAATGCACCTACGATACTATACTGTACAACGTAATCATGCCGCTTAACGATCTGATCGCCTCAACTTCCCAGGGTGTGTTATCGCACTGTGAAGGTAACTCAGATACTTGTGCACCGATGTATGAACATATAATAGGCAGGAATCAGCTTATCACAAGTATTGAAATATAGTTGTACGTAATACATTATCGTACAGCTGTGAACGTGTAAAACCCCTTGATAGACCGCAATAAATCCTTTTTGACTACAAAAGAAGTCACATCCAAATCTGCGACAGAGATCAAGTTACTACCACTTACTCACCACCAACTTAGCCTTTACCGAATCAAGTTGAGCATACCAAAAAAGAATTGAAATCAAAACTATCTACCGTCCTCACATTCGGACAATTTTTTATGTACAATTTTATGTTTCTGCCAGTCTGTCTCAAAATCGGAGAGCATGTATATGCGAGACGCACATAGCCATACCACCACACACTCCACTTTGGAATCGTTGAACGGGGACAACGCTGTGCGTATCCACTTCCATGTTTAATTTCCACACGCATTTAGCATACACAACAGCCAAGATACATCCAGATTGACCATACAAACATGTCACAACATGCACAACCACTGTAAACAATGTAAATGCATATGCAATATACTAAAATGAGGACGACGTTGTGCGCATTCACTTCCCTGATAATTCTTCTCTCGCGCATGCCACAAACTTTATGACTGAATCACATCGAGATTAAAGATACCCACACAGCTGCGCAGAAACACACACCAACTATATATGATGCATACCCACACGGGGACGACGTTGTGTGCATCCACTTCCATGACCGGGATGCTGGACACCTTCTCTGCCACCAAAACTCGCCACTTCCTTTTCTGCCGCAGAGCGTGAAAATCCACTACAACCACGGCAGCATCAAGTTTGTCGATCTATGATCACAGAGAAACAAATCACAACATGAACAAACATTAGCTACAGATTCATACATGCGTGTCTTAAAAAATCAAACACTCGCCTTCCTGCAATGATTGCTTTTACACGCTTGCCACCGTCCAGTGTGTTTCTTATGAACCCCTCAAATTCATGAGGCGCCCACTAATAAGTTCGGCTATGACTACATAGTCTTCAAAAACATTTGTGTGCCAATCAAATGGTCCTTACTTAGAAAATAAACTGCTACGCACGAAGTACGAAACTAGGAAGGTGTATTCGGGCAATAAATCTAGGAGTGCACACTGATCCTTTTCGAACCCTCAAAAAAGCACAAGACTTCAACAAAAGCAAATACCACGCTTTATAAATCTGTGAATGTACATTGATCGTGTGGATTTGAACAAGGCAATAGCACAAAGGCCTAAGAAAATCAATTTAAACTAGCTAAAACTTGAAGGGTCATACCAACAGAGAAGCGCTAAACCGGAGACATTTTTGAGCGCCTGCGTGCATATGGCAAATACAGATACCGACCAACCAGGTCGTTCGAATGCTGGTCCCCTATTCGCATGAGTCTAAAATTGCCCTGCGCTCGATTGCGAAGATACAACTCACACTTGTATTAAATCTCAAGACAAAGCAAAACTCCAGAAGAAGGGATTAACGTACGCAGTCAAGTTGAAAATACACTTCTCACTGTGCATATACCTGGTCTACTATATTTTTGGTCACATCTCCCACGAGAAAATGGAACGGGATATTCAACCCTTGCAATCTTTTGGAAACTTCTTGCAAACCGCGTAATCTGAATAGTTCCTGGAATTGAAATGAAATAAAATCCAAAAAAAGCGTACGTTAGCAATAGAGGGTTCGTACGTGAGACGTCACACCGTGTCACATATGAGCAAATGGTTCTATGTAAAACCGCACACACATCGTAGTAGAAAATGGCATATTTATATAATTGACCGAAAACAGATTCTAAGTTTCTGCAAACGGATATTAGTGTGACATGCATACAAATACCTGGCGGACGGTGGCTTCTTCGCGGTATCGCTCAGGGTATACATACACCACAGAGAGTGTCAGCTTGTTCTTTTGAGCCAATTCTTGTGCGTAGAGCAGCGCCCAGTTGTCGTTAACTCGCGCATCCCTCTATATGATGAAGTTTTATTTGAAAACAAGTGTTTATAGGATATACATGGACAGAACTATATCGAGCTTCGGCTTTTCAATTAGCTTCCGAACTTGATAGCAACTGTATCTAATACCTCGAGCGTAGATAAAGAACATCTTAAATGTAGTAAATAGACCAAAGTTTTCACTTGTGCACATGCCAATGAGCACATAAATGAAGACTACACAACACTAAACACGCCCAGGCCGTCTCAACATCTATTTGCAATATAGGGATGAAGCCGTTCACATACCACATTCCATCTTTTATGATCACAAATCAAGACACGAAAAAAACTTGCATATACATAGAAAAAAGCCGACTGGCGACTATATAGCGTCTGCATATACCTATGAGAGGCCATCTCTAGGCTCGCCGCTAATCACGCTAGATTATCTATGTTGACTATTTTCATCCGTACTCCTCACCGGTATACGCATACATGCTATCGAGATCCCACCGAATTCATACATCAGATAAACTATTTCAAATTGTTGTTGCCTCAATATCACAGGCGTGTGCTTGATTCAGCAGATCAAATACCTCCATCCAGTATATAACAGTCTTGTGCCCTTTCTCCACCTCGACTATTTTGCCAATGTTCTGTTTCCCGTTTAGTCGCCGAACTCGTGCTGAATTGATCTGTGAGTATGAGCGGATCGATTTGTTATGACTAGTGACATCGTTCGCCTATTTTGTTGTCAGCAATACATTTAAAGCGAGGAAATTTGAAGTGCCCCAAGCTATCATTTGCTCTCAGTATGATTCCACAGTGAACGATAGATTTACACATCAAGCACAGAGATCATCCCTCGATTCGCTTGAAGGTGCTGTATATACGCTCTGCTGGAAACTTGGTGTGCGCACAAAACTGCAACATACTGGGTAGAGCTACAAACCGATTTTTAATCATTATTCAAACGTGACAATCTGGAGCTACAAGATGCCTCCGGAGAAACGAATGCATACATGGATACGCATATAAAGTTGTATATGTATGCACAAGCTCCAGATAACATTTACATTCTTTATAGTCCTCAGCAAGTCATTAGGTATTACAGAGTTTATACTATATGTGTATAACGAACTGTTCCATTCACATCCTTAAAGCTCGTGATAATAACTAAATTCTATCGTCCACACGGGCAGAAACACGGATTTCTTCCTAAAGTTACAAATGTTCGAATAGATGTATACGCGTACAACTTCACAGCGACTACCAACAACGAATGAGCAAGCACTCGTACACATCACATCTGTTGACTGCGAGCAAAAGAGACAATATGAGACCAAGAGTATCTGATTTCGCTTAGTAATGATTGCAAGCCGTATCGATCATTCCTTAAGTTTTAAACTCTACTTACAACCTATTCATCAACTGAGTATGGCATAGCCTACGCTAGTTAATGTCCTAAGCTAACGTAATTCTGACGCGCTGGCGTAGAACAGAACGCAGATGATCCCACATACAGAGCACTCTAACGCTAGCATATGCACCAATGTTAAAGCTGAGCCGAAGCGTTATCAATCGAAACCCACACAGCTATCTCTAGCATGAATGCGGTTTATCAATATGAGCTTGATATATACTGTTCTTGATACAAGTCGACAAATCGAGAGAAACTGTGCTCAACGATTAAAATTTTGTTCATCGACCTCACCTTCTCCTCTACGGTGCGTTTTACTGATTTGAGTTTCTTTACTTCTCGAACATCTTCAACAGTATCTCTGCCTGACCTGGAACGCTTTCCCATGGTGCCGTAAAATAGTTGCGAGCTACTCAATACGATCGATTGAAATTGTGGTTGACTATTTATTTCTGAAGCTCGAGTATGAAAGTCTAGATTGCTAACTTTTTGTTTATGTGCACTGCAGAACTGCCAGGGACACTTGAGTTGCTTCACACTTTGACTTCTATAGGTATTAAATCGGACTGGAAAGCGCGAGATGACAAAATTAAAGCGCATATGTCGGACTGAACACACGACGTGATAATATCAAGTATGATGATTGCAGTCAATCGTGATTATGTATGTAATACTGTAGTATGTGGAGGCGGATGTCAGGATGTGGCTACATAAAGTAGTAGTAAAACTATGAAGAAAAGCAAATTTAAAAGTTAAAAAAATACCGCTTTTCACCGTACGCCAATCAAATATAAGCTTCCTATTGGACCGTAGCCGTTCGGCGGCGATGAAGATCAAATGATCCTAATGAGTCTTTTTTTTCTGGAAAACATAGCCTCCTACATTGAATATTAGGAGGCTAAGTGGAAAATCAATCCAATTTCGCCCGCACAATTCTTGTTTACCAATTGAAACATCTCTGGTAGTAGCACAAGACATGCTTTCGTCATGACTTGATATTTATGATAATGATGAATTGACGATTTTCTGATCATACGAAAAGGATGGTCTTTTGAAGGAGAAGAAGAATTGTGTTTTTACTTGCTAGTAGTAGAGGGTTGAGCGAGAAATTGACTCGTGCAGATTTTGAAGTTGCGAGAAACAGTGAAAGATATCTTCACTAAGTACTTCGCACATCCGGGTCGTATGTGGATTTTGTTGCGTACAAAGGAGACAATCGTGGAGGCTGTATTTCTTACAAAGGTTGGTTGGTCGCGTCCTTCTTCTATCACTATAATGGCTATTGCTTACACAAAACACTGATCATGTTGACAAATAGAAGTGTGAATAGTTATAATAAAGAAGTTTTATTAACTTCAAACAGCATACAAACCGGTATAAAATTATAGATACTCAGCAGCAATCGGTATTTTGTCGAACCATTGCGTTCGGTAGTTCACATCCCATCATTTTGGCACTAGTATCCACATGATCAAGAATTAAATTTGAACGAGCTCGTTTAGACACATATCTATACGATCGTTTTACTGCTGCCTGTGGTTCTGCTCACTTTAACAAGCGGCAAGAAATAAGTGTACGGCTGATTTCGGCAGGCATAGCCTCAGATACACCATATCAGATCATTACTATATGTGACATCCTACATCGCATAGACATAATACACCCTATAATACATTGACACATACACACTCTAAAGCACATTAGCATATAGCACACTTGAAATCACGCCAATCTTTAACGCGCCCTAATAGATCAAATTAAAATGGTGGAAGGTCCTGGGGCAACCCGAAATGGTACAAAAGCACGGGCATTAGTGGGGTGGATAGAAAAGGAATATGGCGCACTTATAGAGGCGTTCTCTGTGGGAAAGGAAGTATATCTCGTATTTTCTCCACCTTCGGACCCAATGAAAGGCCCTCCGGTTCCAGGAAAGGCCCTGCGGTTGCACTTTGGAATGAGTGGCACTATGTTGATCGGCAAGAAGCGGAATGAAGGGGTGCCAAAGTGGAAGGGAGCCCCGACCATTGTTCTCGAGTTTTCTAGCGTGAATTGTTTCAACAGCAAGAGCATACAATACATGGAGTGCTTCCAAGCAACATTCAGCAAAGTCACGCCATATGTGGCTCGTTCAAAGTATGAGCGCTTTCGCGCATTGGATGTATGTTCACCGCACTTCGACAGTTGGTGTGTGTATGACGCATTGCACAAGAGACCTGCAAGTATTCTTGCGGATGCCATTCTCGATCAGCTCTTGTTCCCCGGTGTAGGTAATATAATTAAAATCGAAGCTCTACATGAAGCCAGACTCAGCCCCAAACGGCTTGTCATGACGTGTACGAAGGAAGAACTGATGTGTTTGATCCAGCACTGTCGAGACTATGCCATGCTGTGGTTGAAACGTGGCCGTGCGCCTTATAAAAATGTGTACAACCAGACCATGTGTGTAACTTGTAAGCTACACACTGTGCAGATCCAGAAGATGGGCAGTGACCTGAGTCGGACCACCTTCTGGTGCACAAACTGCCAACCTATATCTGGTGACAAGCAGAGTGCTACCATAGCAGAGACACACGCCCCAGAAACATCGACCCAAGAAACACCCCAAAATTCGCCATTGCCCACGCAACAGTCACAGTGCTCTCAACATGGCACGAGCAAACTCAAGCTCAAGCGCGTGCGCAAACCCAATGCCAACCAAGGGCGACTATTTCTCACTTGCCAAGTGAAGTGCAAGTTCTTCGCGTGGGCGGATGAGCATCTGCACCGCTGTTGTAAGAGTCCATGTACGCTCAAAATGAGCAAGACTAGCAAGACCGGTGGCCAGTGGTTCCTGTGCTGCAAGGGCTGTCAGTATTTTGCCTGGGCGAAGGAGGAAGACTTGCAACCATTTGGACCGCGGTTAACCCCGTTGCTGTGAGAAATGAACGTTTATAAAAGTATACATTGGGCCTTTTTCCGTAATTTACATTTATACTACTTTTGGTGATCACTGCCGGACACACTTCACTAGATAGATTTCTGAGTCAAGGATTTTCAAAACTCCGTTCAACAACCATCTGAGATGCCTACCACGCGCTCTACCGGGGCTATATCATCAATTCAGTACGGAGGCTATGCTGCAGCTCTTTTTTTTCTTCGTTTATGCGTTATGTGTACTTCAACGATTTCGTATATATATATATATATATATATACATATATACAACGATTTCATATATATATATATATATACATATATATATATATATATACATATCATGCACCCTTCGTGGTGGCCTAACAATTATCATCCTTGCAGTCAGCCTTGTCAGTGCTAGAAGCGCTGGCATCGACATTTGGTCAACTCCTCGTGACGGGAGCATCGCTGTTAAAGGTATGGGCCGAACCGTGCACAGAACTACAAATATGTGGTGAATGGGCGCAACGACACTATAGGTCAACTAGAGGATTATGACGAGTAAACAACACTGGACCGCTTTGAGAGGTGGCTGAAGGCATGTGCCACCACGAAGGTAGCTTTGACTTGGTCGAAGATAGGATGAAATGCTACCTCTCGTACAAGGAAGTTTCAGGAGATGGTGACAGAGAAGTAAAGTCAGATGGGAATGCCGTCCTCGAGTTAAACCTTCCAAATGAGCACCATCTACTAAATGATAAGGCATGGGTTACGTGGAGTGGAAGTCGGTCAGTTGGTACCAGAGATGACCGTCTGCAGTATGACCACAAGACAGGGTACGTTGTACATAGACAAAATGACAAAACTGTTAACTTGGGGCATTTGAGTAGAAAAACGCTCGCCAAGCGATGGGAGTATTGTGCACAATAAAGAAGCGTGCTACCTATCTAAGAGAAAGGTCGAGTGAAACATGGACGATTCAGAGGCTATTTTAGAATTATTCGAGGATCGAGATTAAGCTTTATCAATCACATACTGTTCACAAGTATTAATTTTTTAATGTTAAATTGACTTTCATGACGTTGATTTCTGTTAGTATTCCGTATACATACTGATCACCACAGTGTTGTTGTACACACGGACCAGCAGGTCCAATAAAATAATAAAACCGACTGACTGAGATTGCAGATATCAAACAGTTGTATATGGCAACATAAAATAAATACTTTATGTAGGTGCGTGTAACCGTTTCGCTGGAAATTGCTCATAAAGGTAAATGTCTGAGAGTAAGTCGTACACAATCGCCACAGTAAAACACGTGAAATAGGACCGAGTGCACTTATTGACACGTTCACTCTAGAGCTTGTTTGAATCCGTTACAGTCATCAAATGATATAAATATATGGATATTTACTGAAAATACATCCCGTCCTATAGCTGGTGAAGCCCATCGAGTGCTATGTGGATATGTACTGAAATTACACCCCCATCGTTATTTATCAGTTCCATTGCTGGTGAAACCCATCAAGTGCTTATGTGATATATGGCTTGAGGCTCAACACTGTCTTGTTCTTGCAATCAAGTAACCGTAATCATATTAGAGATGTTTTGAAATCGGGCGGTGAATTCCCAGCTACCTTAGCGCGTATTCATCGTAGAAAGCGGTTTGCATACGACCCGTACTATTTAGAAGAGGCAAGGACAAATCGAATCTCGTCTGCGATTAGAATCTAACACCACATCATATCAACACTCTGTTGGTTATCTATAAGTTCATATAGCCATGCTGTTCACTGCAAGCTGGTTGAGTACAAAACATACAGCTGCGGTTGCATGCATTAACAATTTCAATAAATAGACATGTCGCATACTTGTAAACCAAGTTGCGTGTATTTATTGACCGTCGCGAGGGGAGTTCGGTGCATGTATGCTTGTACTATCGCCCACGCCCGCCAGAACTCGTAGTGTTTGATTCTCCGCGAGAAGTTGCTGAATAAGCCTGCAGTGGATTAGAGTGCACAAGAGGAGAAATCACTCGACTAGATTGTGATCAGTATATCTTTACAGGCACACAACTCTCACAGGCACCGCTCGTCAGTTGAAGAATCAAAGCAGTTTCACGATAAGGATGATGAGGATGAAAGTCTAAATATAGAACTCACGATGAAAGTCTAAAAATAGAACTCACGAGGAATGTCGGTCGAATTGGAACCGAGGGTGCTACTTGTCTATAACTGTTTCAGTACACCATTCTAGACAACGAACTGTTCCACCATCGCCAGCTACTGCATACACAAAATCCTTTAGATAGAGAAATACAAACGCATATATAAAACCCAGCCACCAACAAAGGTAGCTAGCAGCCCAACGAATGCTGTGGGTGTGGGTTCATATCCAAACATCAACACACCTGTCTTCGTCACTGGCCCGTGTTTCGTCGATGTGCATCGCAGTATACATGGCTGCCACCATGTCTTCTATTTGGCCGTGCAATTCTGTGTTGCGCAAGCGAAGAACAGAACTGATATCTCGCTCATGATCGACCATTGCCCGCAGCTCGAACAGCTCTTGCTTATATGTGTCTTCTAGGCGGCGGCTCTGAAAATATACTCATTGGTGAGTCTACTATCAGATTATGAATTCCCCTTATAATATATGTTGTACTCTTCATGTGTAGGAAAGACCTAAGAATGGCAATGGCGAGTAAAAGTTTCTTTGTTTTTGGGTATAGTGCTACACGCCTCGTGTACATGTGATGTATAGCGGAGTCACTTATGATGTACTAGTACACGTGGTGAGTAGTTTAACTGGTGAGATCATTGAATATACACTCCGTGGTCAGCAAGCAGCGCACTCGTCCGAACAGATTGAGAATTGTATAATACGAGCTGCATACACACCTGCTCTCTGTGCTTCCTCAGTATTAGATCTGTTGTCATCCGGAATCTCTCGATCAGATCTTCACTGTCTTCCGCTATAAGTTGCTCAGTCTTTAATCTTTCTGTTGGTGTGCAGTGTAGCCGAGAAACGAGTAGGAAATATTCGTCACCAAATTGCAAGATTGAAAATTCCTCTGTAGAAGCTCACGTCTGGCCACTGATGAGGACGATTGGAATACACATTTGAAGTGATATACCACCCCTTTCACAGTATTAAGTGACATTGCTTAGCACAGAAGATGTGTGCAGCCGAAGAGGTGTCAACCCGCCGGTTACAGTGGCAACAATTGGCCACTAATGCGTATGACATGTGTACGTCTAAAAATGAGTGTTGGTCAACTGTACGCCTACCTCTGAGTTGCTGGCACTCTGCTGTGCATTGACCATGTGATGACGGTGCTTCACCTAATGATTCTGCACTTGAATCCTCACAGCCCCTGTCTGCACACTGCTTAGATCCAACAAGACGGAGATCGAAGGTCAGCGTACAGTAGTGACGGTCGCAATGAACATGCTTGAGAATGTTGCTACTATATTTGTACTGTGTAGTTGTACTGCAAAGTATACCGTACTATCGACTTCAGTAGAATATACCATAGTATACTAGCGTAATATACGCACGAGTGTGCAACAGTTGGTTTGCATGCCTCTTCCAAATCAATGTAGCAGAAAGAAGGAAGAAACTGTAGCAGAATACGAATCAAGAGCTTCGTAATAACATCACTGCCAATCGGACCAGCCGA
>LUCW03000707.1:35000-52389 GCA_001586965.3 Sphaeroforma sirkka | reverse complement strand
AATATCCTCAACGACGTTTGCATCTCACCTTTGTGTCAAGCGCTGCCTATATCGGAAAGTCCAAATATTGCCAAACTGATTAAAGTAAGTTCACCATCGACAATGAAATTGTAAGAATTTCAGATATCGCCACCTGTTGATCATGATTTCTCCTAGACATGTTTTGTAAATATGTACACTTTGCATCCATAACACTTTGCATCTATTTAAAACTCTATGACACATATTTGCCTGTCGTACTCAGTGAGCTCATAATATCTACCAACCTCACACCAAAAATCCCATAGAATCATAGCCTTGTTTCATTTAGAAGGCTATGATAGAACACTATCTAAAAGTCCCTTCTGTTAATAGTGTGTGCTGCATAGATCTATTGGCTCATACGATCACTGTCTACCTGTTCGTAAGTTGGTCGGACTTATGTATGGTACGTAGCAGTGAGACAAAAACACCTAGTATATATGAATAGTATGCATAGTCTCTGAATAATACAAAAGGGCTATGTAGTATGCATAGCTCTCATGTATTTTTTTATAGGGCTACATATGTATTTATTTAGTATATAGTTATGAATTATGAACTATGAAGTAAATAAAATATATTTGCTTTATTTCATTGCCTTCAAATTGAACATTTAAAATATATATTATGTATATATATATATAAATATAAAAACAATTGTAAAATATATATGTATATATATAAATAAAAAATAATACAACAATATATATATGTATATATATATATAAATTTAAAACAATTGTACAATATATGTATATATATAAATATAAAACAATAGTACAATATATATATATGTATATATATATATATAAATATAAAAACAATAGTACAATATATATATATGTATATATATATATATAAATATAAAACAATTGGTAAATAACATATTTATATATATAAATATAAAACAATTGTACAATATATTTATATATATAAATATAAAATAATTGTACAATATATTTATATATATAAATATAAAATAATTGTACAATATATTTATATATATAAATATAAAAAATAATTGTACAATATATTTATATATATAAATATAAAATAATTGTACAATATATTTATATATATAAATATAAAACAATTGTATTCGCTGTAGACTGTAGAGTGTAGTGTACTGTGCAGTTGGCATTTGGCAATGTTGGCAGTCAGGCAGTGGACAGTTTTTACTGCGCGCCAAAACTTTTAAAAAGTACAATTCTGATGGTGGATACTTTAGCCACAGACAACTTTCGGTCCAATAGATGGCGTGCATCTGTTAAAATTCTTCCAGCTACAGCCTACAGGCTACAGCCAGTAAGACAGTTTTTTTTTAAACAAAAACAAATAATCAGGAATCAGGAGTCGAGACTCTACTACATATTTACATAGACAATTGAGGTCTGAGGACCAACGGGATCTCGGACTTGAGGCTAGCTAGAGTAGGCAGTAGGGCGTTGACACTTGCCACTCCTCAAAATTCCCACCCCCACACCAGGGTGCAGGTATTTATTTCTATTTAGAGTCAGAGTCTCCGAGACCAGAACCTACGAAGTGCGAGAGTCCGAGTTTTCAAGAATCCTGAGTCCTTCGACTCCTGCCGGAGAATATATCCCACTCCGTCCACTCCTCACGACCACTCATATACATCAGTCTCAGACTCTCAGTCACTCGGCTCACGTTAAAATAGTCTACTAGTGACAGGTTCACAGGACTACAGGAGTCAAAGTCTCACAGTCACAGACTCGCAGCCTCTCACTGCTCACAGCGCATCATCATGTTCAGTCCCATTCACCAGTGACAACAAGGCCAAAAAGCCCACACCGCGGAAAAACAGAACTGATTTACTGACAAAGTAGCAGTGGGAAAAACCTAGTTGAGTTTAAAACCAGCTGAGAAAAGTACAGAGCCCGCCAAAACTTGATGATGTTGTCAGCATACAAATTCCAATTGTGATCGATATGATTGGTTGTGCAATCGAATTCTATCGCAACAAACATCATCATCATGCCATACATAGGCGGAGAGAGGCACAGAATTTCATCAAGAAAGTGAAGTAAATAAATACTATATACAGGCCGACAACCCGGCAACGGTCCTACGGGCCTACGACATCGAGCCTTCGAAAGTTTCGAGACCGAACCGCCGAGGCCGCCGCGCACAGTAGGTTTTTACATTCCCCGTCATTTATCATTATTAAAATACACCAAAAACAATTCGTGTTGGACTTGTGACTTGAGAGTTGTGAGTTATGACTTCTCGTGAAATTGATGACAGACGAAAGCATGCGTGACATACAAATTGCCGCGGTATGTGTATATTAACAAAATGAACTTATTGCAAAGAGTTATAATCATCCAACTTGATTAGTGAGAAACCTTCAGTTTGAATATCGAATACTATAGTGTACCTTACAAACACTTAACATACACTTAGCGCTAATATAGTATTAGTTGTGTGCCGGCAAAATGGTACCTCGTGAGCGCGTGTCTCACGATCCTACCCTGTTGGACGAGACTGATATTTGCGACAGTACATTACAAAAGAAAGGTCCCTGCATAGCTGACCCATCGCAGCCAAGCACATTGAATCAGAATGTGTGGTATCTCCATGGCAAAGCCTACGATTTCACAGACTTCGTTAAAAGGCATCCCGGAGGCGAAAAAGCCATCTTGATCGGACAAGGTACTGAATTGCTCCTCATTAGTAGTCAGATATTTGTTAAGGGATCGAAATGTCTTTAATAGGTTCATTTTGGTATGTTGCAGTTATCGCAACGTTCCTGTGGAGAGATCAGTTTATAACACCTGTTGACGATGGTAATTGAATATAATATATCATGCAGATTTACAAAGGTGCAAGTGTACAGCAACAATTGACTTTTCAAATTCTCATTGATTGCTTTCTGCATGTGTGCAGGGCGTGACTGTACTGAACTCTTCGAGTCGTATCACACATTTTTGCCTTCCGACAAACTACTGGCCAAGTACGCCCTCGATAAAGAAGGCTCTCTGGGAGATGGTAGCAATGTAAGCTTCATGAATTTGTTTGATTGATTTGATTCATTCGCCCCATCGTGCTCGTCAAGAAGCGTATTTATGCACGATGTCAAACATTTCTGTATCGAGTTTATTTTCGATTCGGTTCCTGTTAAAAATGGGGTACATTCAAGTGACGTCACAGGTGGAGCAACAATTCCTTTTGGTTTTAACTTTTAAGTAGATGTTCTCAACCAAATTCCCAACCACATTATATCTCAAACTCAGGTGCTACAACTGGCTCCTGAGATGGTTCAATTCACTTTCAAAGACGATGGCTTTTACCGCACACTCAAACGAAGAGCTGCAGAGCATTTCCGAAAAACAAAGTCGGGAACCAAGGTATGCTTTGGATTTTATATATTGACATTGGTGACAATTGTGACCTTTTTCAGTCTATTTGCTAATACCAGTGCACTCTTGGGTATTGTGTTGTATTGATAACAGGATGTAGAAGCAGTACTGGGTTTGTACTTACGCGACATCTTTGCACAATATGAAGTTTGTGTAGTGCTAAGGCTTCGCATAGCTCTACGACATATGGTTGGCAGTCGTATTGGGGAGTGTGTTATGCTTATCTATGTAAATCTGATATTCGAGCTTACTACATTCACTTGCGCAAGCCACCAGCGCGTTCACGTCATGTCTTTGATTAGAGGCAGTCAAGCTATTTTGGAGCGAGCTTTTAGTCTTGGCAAGTCCTTGGTAGGTTGTTGTACCACATGCGATAGTGGGTAGGTGTGCACATCCCAAGTCTCCTACTCTCTGTGTCATCAGGATACCTCTACGATTTCTCACATTCCATATTTTAACTTAAATTTATTTTAATATCATAAACTAGGCTGGTGTATTCCATAAAACCGTAGGCGTGGCGACTATCACGCTTCTGTTTGTGCTGGCTTACTACGGGTTTTACCAGGGAGTGTTCTGGGCCGCAGCACTACACGGCTTCCTGAGAGCGATGATAATTGTGCGCGATTGTCATGCGTCATCGCACTATGCCTGGTCGTACAACCCCACGATGAATCAATGGTAAGGACCGTGTTATATACTATCTGTTCTGTAGAAGGCTCAAGTCTCATGCATTATGGTTTCCTTTTTTGTATGTACATGTGTTCAAAGCTATTACTTCTGTAGAGTGCTCAAGTCTAAAAACTCCATGTTATTTGTTCTAAGCTATTGTCTGTGTAGAATGCTCGAGTCTAGTGTACACACGTTGTCCTTTCTTGTTTGTACGTATGTTCAAAGCTATTATCTGTGTAGAGTGCTTACGTCTAGCCACCACGTGGGAGTGAACCGGTATTTGACACCTACCACCCCTCTTTGCCGGAGAGGAAAATACTTGACGAAATGAGGACATGTGCAACCCCCCAACCTTACGCTCACTTATTCACCAGCAAGCCGCTTCCCCACCGTCTCCCGTTCAGGATGTATCGCATATCTATGGCATTTGCCGGTAGCAGTCCCTCACAGTGGACTGCTAAGCACGTGGTGGCTCATCATGTCGCCACCAACATCACACCCGTGGATGATGATACCATGTACCCCATGAAGCGTGTGCTACCTGAACTACCCCGCCGGTCGTGGCACGCGTTCCAGCACCTATACATCTGGGTATTCTACTGCCTGAGTAAGTCCTATGTATATTCTTAGAGTGTGATCAAGTGGGGGAATACACGAGTGACTATTGGATACAGAGTGGTGGTATACATCCGGGCATTCTACTATACGAGTGAGTCTTATGTATATCCGTCTTATGTTCAAATCAAGTGGGTGATGACGCGAGTGACTATGCTATGCAGAGTGTTGCATGAACATATTGTCGTATCCCGGTGGGTGGAGGTGCCAGGGGGTGCTATACGTCAGCCTTGTATGTTGTGAAGGTGCCTTGATTGTGAATAACTTAATTCGTATGCCTGAGTGCGAGGTAAGCCATTAACAGTCGAGCATACATGTATGCATGTGATCGGTGAAAAGTCGTGCAGCTGCTTCAATGTCTGAGTTAACTAGAGTAACAGTTAGTGTACAATCAGTCGCATGTCACATGTTTAGTTCCAAAGCCCTGAGTGTTTAGGCAGTTCCGAACTTATGCACCGTGTCTTCACTCCACTGGACCGCTGTTAAAGCATTCGTGTGCACGGCCAGTTGTTCATTCTAGTAGAGAGCAAGTTCCAGATTGAAAATCTAACTTTTATCTATTGTAACGGGATGTCTAAAACCTTTCCCGAAAACGCATGTCCAGTGTGGTGTTACTGAGCGAGCGTACTCTACCCATTTTACTAGGAACAAGTCTCCGACTAGTTTTATGTGGCTATTTGGCCATCGATACTACATAGAGTCCTTGTATTTTGATATGGAATCAATGCGTGTTGGCTTCTTGTATTGCTTTGTCGATCTGTGGGTTGTAGGTGGCTTGCCTTTGGTTCTGGCATCACCCTCCCGGAATCTATTCCTCTGATGCACGTGCCTGACCAAGAAACGGGCGTTTATACGCTGTATCTTGGTAGATACCGCTCATTGTCTCAATGCGTTTGAACGCTAGCCACGCGTGCACGGACGTTGACGGCGTACTAATCAAATACGTTCATGACTGTGCAGCTATCATGTTCTGGACATTGTCGGATGTGGTCAAGCTGGCAATCGGTCACTACTACGAGGGCACCACACAGGTGTCACACTGGAGCGCTATTGACTGGGAGGAGACGTACGGGGTAAGCGGTTGGACGATGCGTTATATGGGCATGGCTAGGAGAGACTGTGTGACTATGTACATGATTAGAAGATAGTGTTGTGCATGGTTGGAAAATATCTTCTATGTGCATGTCACCATTGGTGTTAGGCATGATCTCGATTCATACCTGCACAGTTACATCTCCGAATCGGATGATGTGTTCTTTGGTGTATATCTACATTGAATGCTGGATCGAGCAACTGTGCTGCGACTCTTCCGATATCAGAAAGCCACGTGTACACTTGCGGGACCTTCTGATTTTTGAAGCACACACTCCATCTGTACATACTCGAGATATATATACACACACCGCTCGCAATATAGCAACTCTCACTTGAAGACTCGGTCTCACCCAAATCATCTGCCTGTACGCCTACCGCCATTGCAGGTGTATATATTCCACATAGCGCACAGATGGGTGCTGCCGTTCGTGTCCCTGCCCTTCTCCCACGCAATGGGTATTGTGCTGCTCAATGAAGTCTTCGCCAGTCTACCGTTTGTGCTACAGTTCGTGGTCAATCACGAGGTAAGTCGTATCCTCTATCGTGTGCAGGCCGAGCCTTGGTCTGGAAAGGATTATTCGTGTCTGTTGTATGGGTTGGGTCTAATCAAGTTCTATGGAACTCAAACCCTAAATCCTAAAAATGTATGTATTCCTTTTGTAAGTGGTGTGTTGTGAAGCTCTCCGCGCATGTAAGCCCACACATGTATTACTGTACATTTGCTATTGTGTGTACAGTAAATGGAACTTGGCACGCATACATGTACCACAAGCAACCCCCTTGTATATGCACATTCCTAATGTATTCGTGGTATTACTCATAATTAGGTGGAGACCAGCGTCGAGCAGGTGTCTATGGACTTAAATGCGCAGCAGCCGACCTCAGAGCTGTCAGGCACAGGTATGGGAAAAAGAAGCTTCGTTACGTGTTACATGTCTGATGTTATAAGAATATATAATCTTTGCTGCCCCTATCTTATGACACAAGACTACATATGGCCTTTGCTGCGTATTTCATGTTAGAAGACTGTATATGGTCTTTGCATGTCTGATTCTAATAAGACTATACAATGCCTTTTCTACGTACCTGATAATAACCATGTATGGCCGCTGGAACTAAAACTGTGAGCTGAGTCTATGTAGGTATTCGCATGCACTCAAATTGTGTGGCCTGTCTATGACATGTGACGGATTACTCATAGTATACTAGATGCGGGATAGGTCGTTCTGTGAAGCTGGACTGGGACGCACATACCTCCACCATTACCTGTCCCAGTATAAAACCCTTAAATACTATGTGTGACATACCTACTGATTGCTGCACATCGCATCCTTGTACCGTCTTGTCAACAGATTGGGGCGCACATCAAGTGCGTACATCCCACAACTATGGCGTGGGAAGCCCACTGTGGCTGAACTCCTCAGGTGGCCTGAATATGCAGGTATGTATTTGCACCAACATATAACGTGTATGTCCTGATGTCATTTGTTTACGTGTATGTCCTGATGTTAGATGATAAAGCTGTTATTTCAAACGTTTTAGAATTTCGGTTGTCAAATGCTGCGCTATATAGTGCTTTAGTACTTGACTTTGTGGTTAGTTTAGCTCAGACACTGATTTACCTACCTTGTATGATCGGTTTGACACGAGATCATATATATATATATATATCATGACGACCACACGGTACGATGTATTCTACACCAATACCATTTGTTGACAATGTATTGCTCACAACAGCCCTTCAAGCCCAGCTTAACCACCCTTGTTTATGCCACAGATTGAGCATCACCTGTTCCCGTCCGTTCATCACAGCCACTACCAAGCGCTCGGCGAATTGACAAGGTATACATATATATATATTGTTCATTTGATATTAGGGTTAGGTCAGTTACTCCGCAGAACGCCCTTCCGATGAACGAGTTCAGTCTGAATGCTCCTTTGTTAGATAGGCTCGTGGCTGCTGATTTATTGAATCTGACGATCATTGGTTAAGTTATTGGTGTCTCAGCTGACGAGCATTGGTTGAACTCTTTGTTTCGCTTACCACTTGCAAAAGTGCAATAACTGCATCCGCTCTCATTTGGACCGTGTAGGTGCCGACACTTTGATTTGCTGCATGTCATCGCAAACTAACCTAAAATCTGACTAAAACAATCTATTCACTTTCTACCAATCCGGTTGCAGGCGTACATGCAAGGAGTTCAACGTCCCATATAATACATCTAGAGGCTTGGCGGAAGCTTTGGGAAAGCACTATGACTTGCTCGTCAAGATGGGCCGTTCTCCGGAGATGACCACGTAAAGGTCACTGCAACAGATTGATAGTAACAGCATATACGCGTTCGCATGGTTAAATGGCCTGTGCCAAATTGTACGCGCAAATGCACATGCGCGTCTGCTGGGCAACGTGTGGGTGTGGATTATTTAGTTTAATAAGTATATGAAGGTGCAATTGTCACACATACAAAAATAAAGATACGGATTTACGATAAGCTCGTTGCGTGTGATTTGCCTAAACCATTCAGACTGAGGTTCCTATGTCTACGGCTCGAAGATTGTAAATGCTCAAGCTTTGAAGCGGAGATGAACAGTGCATGTGTAGCACGACAGTCACCCGAGTTGCTGCACAGTGTTGGAATTGAAATATAATTAGCTGGCTCTATCAGGGGACGAGGATAGGAGAAAGTAGGATGCTAAGCCAAGGATTTACAAGCCCGTATTGAAAAACGCGTACCCTTGGTTCAGCTGATCAAGCAAGCACTAACTGTATACACAAGTAACCCCATTAATAAAGTGAGCTGCACATGCAAGTACTACCCTTGTACACCCCCCCCCCACACACACCCCTAGTATAGTATTGTAGAATATACTTAAGACTATTTCTCAAGACTTTCCTGCATCCACGTACACACTTGGTTTAATGACTTGCACACTTGGTTCAATGCATTGAACAATTCATAGAATCCCAAGCACCACTATGAATATCTGATTTGTGTTCGTGTATCTGTGTTTCAGACCCTTTCAGCCTTTTCCAACTCTTGGAGAAGCTTGGCCAGGTCGGGCAAATCAATTCTGATGGACTGGCGATCCTTTGGTACACAAGTATCTACACATGATTAAATGTAAGTACGTATTTCCATCATCGTCCGCTATATCGGTGGTCTGTCTGACATACCTAGTACACTGGCTCACAACAAAATGAGAGGGTCTTCAACCACTGATGAGAAGTGCTATATAAAACCATAAACTCTAAAATCGCTGAATTGCTATCGGTACCTACAAGTGACTTCACTGTTGGTTGTGTGTCTAAATAGATCAGGTGCTAGAAGACATTGACCTACGCGGAGTGTGGTTTGTCTAGTGGCGCTTTGTTGAACGCTCTGTTAAGTCAACTTTCAAGACAGTAGGGCTCACGCCAGCAACAAGGTCATCCTACATACGTTGTACAAGGTCATCCTACATACGTTGTACTAGGTCATCCTACATGCGTTATACAGGGTCATCCTACATGCGTTGTACTAGGTCATCCTACATGCATTGTACAAGGTCATCCTACAGGCGTTGTACAGGGTCATCCTACATGCGTTGTACAGGGTCATCCTACAGGCGTTGTACAGGGTCATCCTACATGCGTTGTACAGGGCCATCCAACATGCGATGTACACGCCTTGTCCCACAGGGCTGGGATGGGGTCACGCAGCTGTTACTAAAGCAATCGCTCGTGTGTCTGTACCCTCTCCTGCACAGTCGCAGTGAGTGTCTGAGGTGGTATCTCCTCGGGGGGCATGGTCTGTAATAGCCTGTATCGGTGTCAGTCTATTGAGTGTATCACAGCCTGCGGCTTCTCATGCTTGGCGGGACAGAGCATCCCTATCGCCCGTGGTTGCCATGGCAACTAAGCTCTGATGGGCTTGCATGGCCATACGAGGTGTTGCGCACATATGCTCGTGCGTACTAATCCGTACCACAGGGTCTGGTATCTACTGGGTTCTTCAGGTCAGGCCATGAGCTGTGTCTGAGCAATTCAGTAGGACTAATGATACAGGGGCCAGCAGCATCTCAAGGCGTAGGATTTTTCTTATTGTGAGCACTTGTGGAAGCGTTGTAGGTACCGGTGGGTTGTACGCGATCTCATAAGAACGTCGGCCACTCGCACAACGCATATATCGGCATATGCACAACGTATCCATCGGCATATGCACGACGTATCTATCGGCATATGCACAATGTATCTATCGGCATATGCACAATGTATCTATAGGCTTATGCAAAATGTATCTATCGGCTGATGCACAATGTATCTATCGGCATATGCACAATGTATCTATCGGCATATGCACAACGTATTTCTCGGCATATGCACTATGTATCTATCGGCCTATGCATAATGTATCTGTCGGCCTATGCATGAGCTTCAGGGCGTCTACAAATACACATGATGCCGTTGTAGGGGTAGGTAGGAAGTTGATCGGAGTCTGACCATCGGAATGCCAGGTCAGTTGGGGGCCTTTAATAGCAATGAGACGGGACTAACAAAGGCGCCCAGATCGCTATCAGCGCTGCGCCATAGATTCTTCACTGGTTTCTGGGAGGTTTGAGGATCTAATGTTTTCTTGTCTGTGCGTGAGTGTGTTGCGTATGTTGTGTGTTGTGTTTTGTGTGAGTGAGCGAGTGTGTTGTGTGTATGGGGGGGGGGTGGCGGGGCACAGTAGTTTTACGTGATATCCACACTGTGTCCCTTCTACACCACAGTGGCCCTAACAGACTATCACAACGGCAATCTATCTGTGTGTGTGTGTGTGTGTGTGTGTGTGTGTGTGTGTGTGTGTGTGTCAGGCAAATGGAGACGGTTAAGCCGACCAGTAACTCGAACAGAAACACACGAGGTCCACACCGCAGAGTGCCAGCCACGTCTACAACCATAACACACTTGTTGCACCGAATACTTGTTTGCTTTGGGTTTTAGGGTTTTGGGTTTCAGGGTGTAGGCCTACAACCACACACTTGTTTGCTAACTCGTACTTGTGTGTCCGCAAACACGGGAATAAGCTTGGCCCCGTTCCACCGGCGTACTGCCATACCTACCTGGCGTGCACTGGGATACCTACCATACGATACAGCCCTTGCACGGTAGAGTATTAGGTATACAAGACTGTCTTAGCATGGGAATCTGTGTGATACAGCCTTCGTCATTGGTGCGCTTGCGGTGTTGTGCCTTCTCTCCCTCGTCCGATGTGTAGCTCTGTGTGCACAGTTGAGCCTGCGTATGACGGGTGGTTGGTTTATAGTGTGTGTGCTTGCAGGACACATCACATCCAGTTCATTCCGTTTCATTCCGTTTCATTGCGCCATGCATCCCACAAAGAACGCAGACACGCACAGACAGGAGAGGTTCTTTTCGGCTATTGGCAGTGCCAAATGATGGGCCTTGCATCGGTGTGTAGTTATGACACACAGAGAAAGTAGTGTATAGATGCGTCCTACTGGGCTGGCGGCGTGTCAGGGCAGTCGCCGAGGGATGGCTGGGCCAGTCGTGAAATATGGGCACGAATTTAAAAGGGGATCTAAGCAACGCAGCAACGCAGGGGATTGCAGATAGCACTGGCGATGTGATGGTAGTTTACATCCAAAAGTCATCTATAGATAGACTGATGTCACGTGTGTCCATCAAGGGACGTCTATAAATAGTCCAGGTGTCACGTGGTACACCCAAGGAGCGAGCTATTGATTAGACTCCGTGTCACATGTCGAATCCATGAGTCATCTATAAATAGACCAGGTGTCACATGTCGCATCCATGAGTCATCTTTAAATAGACTGTGTGTCATGTGTCACATCCAACCGTCATCAGCGCATAACTATCGTCTGGCCAACTATAGAGAAAGATGAACGGCAGCTTTGTTTCCAGATTGGCAATGAAGTCCCTGTGTGTGTAAACGTATTGGGTTTTAGGTGTTACAAATCAGAGGCTCAGATGGTCGCAGTACGTTTTTCAACTAAGGAAGCTCACCCCTCGCACAAATGCACTGTCCGTTGGCCTCGCGCCACAGACAAGACAATACAGACTGCAGCAACCAGTGAAAACGTTTACGCACATCATACGCGTGCACACACATCACACACACATCCGCAACGAACTCAGCATTGTGTGGTGGCAGCAATGGTTTCTCTGCGATAAGCGTAGCGTACGACTTATTTGATTTTAGAGTTTTAAGGTTTTAGGGTTGGAGATTGTAGGATTGATTGTACAAGATATAGTCATACCAGCAGCTGGAAATCTGGTGGCGTTGTGGTCGGTGCTTCTCCTGCAGACAGCTGCGACTGGCTTCGTTCTTCAGATCAATCATCAGAGCAAACTCCTACGCACATGCCAATACACACACACACATGTCAATACACACATAAATAGACACACACACACATGAATACACACACATGTCATTATACACACACACAGAGGTCAATATACACAACACACATACACACGCACATATATGTCAATACACACACACACATGTGAATACACACACACAAAGAGATGACAGCGGTAACGTTTTAGTCAGTGCAGGTGAGGTGAATATCAATATAAACAAGAGCAGATGCATGTGATAGCGTTTCAGTCAGTGCAGCTGAGGTGAATGCCAATACACACAAGAGCAGATGCATGTGATAGCGTCTTAGTCAGTGTAGGTGAGGTGAATGTCAATATACACAAGAGCAGATGCATGTGATAGCGTTTCAGTCAGTGCAGCTGAGGTGAATGCCAATAAACACAAGAGCAGATGCATGTGATAACCTTTTAGTCAGTGCAGCTGAGGTGAGAGGACGTGACATGGCGTGCAAAGAGATATCCAGGAGACTACGGACCGCACATGCGAACGAGCACTCTACTCTTGCATGCACTTCTCGTGGCAGAGAGTGTTCTATAAATAGAATCACACGTTATAAATAGATATCGCGTACACACATTCTATCATGTATTCAAACACCTTGATCACACACTGTAACACCCACACTGACCACACACTTGAGCGAACTCTCACTTCTTGAACGCTCTTCTCGTAGCAGAGCGTGTTTTAGAAATAGATTTACACGCACGCTATAAAAAGATATCGCCTTCGCACACCTTGATTACACACTGTGGCACATCCATCACCGCCACACTGACCACGTGTTTGGGTGAGAACTCTTCAAAGAACGGCGTGATGCGCTGGGAGGCTTTGTTCATGACACGTTTCTTGTCTTTGGCCATGGGCCGGAACAGCAGCACCA
Source organism: Sphaeroforma sirkka (assembly GCA_001586965.3). Taxonomy (NCBI): domain Eukaryota; class Ichthyosporea; order Ichthyophonida; genus Sphaeroforma; species Sphaeroforma sirkka. The sequence continues at coordinate 39,334 of LUCW03000707.1, read as the reverse complement.
CGTCCAGGATCACGGGAGCCTAGGGAGAAGACAGGTGCATGTTATATTAAAATGTGTGTAAGTAGTAGCAGAGTGATGGTAGGTGTATATTGTATTAAAAAGAGTGTAAGCAGTAGCAGAGTGTGAGTAGGTATACATTACATTAAAATGTGTGTAAGTAATAGCAGGGTGATAGTAGGTATATATTGTATTATGATGTGTAAGTAGTAGCAAGGTGTTAGTAGTGGGTTCTTGTACATGACACGTTTCTTGCCTTTGGCCATGGGCCGGAACAGCAGCACCACGTCCAGGATCACAGGAGCCTAGAGAGTAGACAGGTGCATGTTAATTAAAATGTTGTGTAAGTAGTAGCAGAGTGTTGTATATATTATATTATATTAAAACGTGTGTAAGTAGTAGCAGGGTGTTGGTAGGTATATAATATATTAGAATGTGTATAAGTAGTAGCAGGGTGTTGTATATATTATATTAAAATGGGTGTAAGTAGCAGCAGGGTGTTAGTAGGTATATATTATATTATGATGCGTGTAAGCAGTATCAGGGTGTTAGTAGGTATATATTATTTTATGATGCGTGTAAGTAGTAGCAGGGGGTGAGTAGATATATACTATATAAAATTGTGTGTAAGTAGTAACAGGGTGTTTACTTAAAATGCAGATGGTTGGTTGTATCTCTACGGCATGAACCAATAGGCCATACAACACACACACACAATGGAAGAGTGTGGACGCTATGTCTTTAGAGTTGGCGGATACTTGTACGGCACTCGATGCAAATCAAACCCACGCTACACCTATCCACTCAATATAACTTACACCTACATTACACCTACCTACTCACGTCCACCTCCTATACACAGATGTAATGCCATACCCTCTCACGATGCCCAAGCGTATACACATACTGTCACACACCCACAGGCACTCACGGGAATAATATAACACCAGCCACTAGAGAGCACCATGCACACACAGCGATAGAGACTATCCAAACATGTACTTCACCCAACACATGTGCTAAAACTTTATCCATACCCACACATACATTACTTGAAAGCTACCTACGGCCACACATACATTACTTGAAAGCTACCTACGGCCACACATACATCACTTGCAGGTTATCTATACCCACACATACATTACTTGAAAGCTACCTACAGCCACACATATATTACTTGCAGGTTATCTGTACGCACACATACATTATTTGCACACTACGTACACTCACACATACATTACTTGCAGGTTATCTGTATGCACACATACATTACTTGCACGCTACGCACACTCACACATACATTACTTGCAGGTTATCTGTACCCACACACACATTACTTGCACACTACGTACACTCACACATACACTACTTGCAGGTTATCTGTACCCACACATACATTATTGGCACAATACGTACACTCACACATACATTACTTGCAGGTTATCTGTACGCACACACACAGTACTTGCACGCTACGCCCACTCACACATACATTACTTGCAGGTTATCTGTACCCACACACACAAAAATTGCACACTATGTACACTCACACATACATTACTTGCAGGTTATCTATACCCAGACATACATTACTTGCACGCTACGTACACCCACACATACATTGCCGGATGTGCCTGTTATTGATCTGCGCGGTTCTTGCCCATAGTGATCCCTTTTCTCTTTGTCGTCGCCTTTCAACAGACCTACTCCCTTCAACGTGGTCCGATTGTGTATCGTTATACCCTGGGTGTGTTTGTGTGTAAGGTTCAGTATACATGCGTATGGTTTACTACAGGTATGTAAGTTTGAGTACATCTATGTAAGTTTTAGTACAGGTTTGCAAGTTTTAGTACAGGTGTGTAAGTTTGAATACTTGTGTATAAGTTGAGTACAGGTGTGTAGTTTGAGTACATGTATGTAAGTTCTAGTACAGGTTTGCAAGTTTTAGTACAGGTGTGTAAGTTTGAGTACATGTATGTAAGTTTTAGTACAGGTGTGTAAGTTTGAGTATAGGTGTGTAAGTTTGAGTACAGGTGTGTAAGTTTGAGTACATGTATGTAAGTTCTAGTACAGGTTTGCAAGTTTTAGTACAGGTGTGTAATTTGAGTATATGTATGTAAGTTTTAGTACAGGTGTGTAAGTTTGAGTACAGGTGTGTAAGTTTGAGTACAGATGTATAAATTCTAGTACAGGTGTGTAAGTTTGAGTACATGTATGTAAGTTTTAGCAAATGTTTGTGAATTGACTACTTTGTGTGTTTTGAATGTATCTGGGCAAGTGCGTTCGTGGCTGTACCGGTACCTATGCAGATGATGTATGATATGTCCTCTAGATATATATCATCAAGTGCGTGCATAGAGACAGTGACACTTCGACGACAAACAAAAGCACCATCATGCACAACAACACCGGAGCCATCAGAAAGACAACAACAAAGACGGGGTATTGCTACCATAGGGCTGCCAGTACATATGAATGAATGAGGGTTGTAACCTCAATACTAACACTGTAACGGCAACGGCATTGCTACACGAACTTACCACCCGCAGTGACTCTCCGATGGATTAAACCGCACCAACACATCCTGCAAGGCTCAATGAAACATGTGCGTTGATTGGATAAGGATAACATCAACGGCCAACAGCCGCCACGTCTATTTATAGCACAACTCCGTTTACTCTGTAGTCATGGCAACGGGTATACTTACCTGTCTGACATAGTCCACCAGTTCCGTCAGGGTGAGATCGTCCTCTATGCGGCTATAGATATTGCGGATACGTATCGCGCCATTCTCCTTGACCACTGCACGTTCATTCGAAAGGGACGTCCGTGAAAGTCAGAAACAATTAACAGGATACAGTACAAACTATCACCAGTCATGTATACACGCAGACGTAGACACACAGACACACAGACACATAGATACACAAATATATATATATATATATATATATATATATAAATATACATACATACATACATACACACACATATCATATATATATATATGTATATTATATATATATATATGGTTATATATATATATATATATGATATATATAAATATAAATATATATACAAATTACATATATACATACATACACATATATATATGTATATATGTATATACATATATTATATGCATTATTACATTATATATATATATAATATTATATGTTATATATATATATATATATATATATTGTTATTATATAATATACATATGTATGTATTATATGTATGCTATACATATTATTACATATATATTATGCATGTATATATGGATAACATAACATATGGCTATATATGTATAATATATATATATATATATATATATATGCTATATATATATATTATATAATATGTAATTATGTGTATATATATATAGCATATATATATATATATATATATATATATATATATATATATATATATATATATATATATATATATATATATATATATATATATATATATATATATACATATATATATATATATATATATAATAGAGCAGCTAGTAATATCATAATAGATACCTATGAGATAGACGGTCCCCTCCTCTCGACACTCCTCTTGGATGCTCTCTACTGTGCGGGTGTAGCTAAGATCCATCTCCGCCGCTATCTTCGCATTCCACAAGGTGCTAGTGTGTGTAGAAAGTTGCGCAATGCGGCGGGGTTAAGTGTGGAGTTTAAAGTTTAGTACTTTAGTGTTTTGGATTTTAGAGGTTTAGGGTTGTGGTGGGGTTGAATGTAGTGGGAAATGGTGACTTAAGCTTAAAACACTCAAATATGCGATGAAAGTGTACTGCATGCGCCTGTGTAAACACTTAAATGCGATGAACTTGTGTTACATACGACGGTGTAGTCTCTGAGCATGCGCTAATGTAGTTCAATCAGATGCAATGGGCATGGCACACCTTCCAAGGATCTACATACAGCACATTTATACAATATACACGCTCACACACATACAACATATCCACTTACACACATACAATACACACACACACACACACACACACAGCACACCCCTGGGCACATACAATACACCCACTCTCGCACATACAATACACACACATATATATATATATACAGTACACACACTAACACACATACATTACACACACACATACATTACACACACACATACACATACAATACACACACACAAACAGTACACCCACTCACACACATACAATACATATACAATATACATACACACGCATACAGCACACCCACTCACACATACAATACACACACACACACATACAGTACACCCCCTCAATCACATGAACTACACCTACTCACACACATACAATACACGCACAC
>LUCW03000707.1:25000-30000 GCA_001586965.3 Sphaeroforma sirkka | reverse complement strand
TGATGTGTGTGTGTGTGATGTGTGTGTGTGATGTGTGTGTGTGTGTGTGTGTGTGTGTGTGTGTGTGTGTGTGTGTGTGTGCATATATCTATAAAAATCAATAGATAGGTCGATATATACCAATTTGCACTACACAAATGCATAGGTGAGCCGACATACATGCGTAAAGCCAAACAAAGAGCCGATAGAGCGATACACCCCATGTGTGGTTCGCTTTCGTAACGTTACACTCACTCCACACCTGAGCTATGAGGCGTCTGGCTACTTCAGTGTGGTGTCGAACGGGCTGGGACATAATCAGGCGCACTATCATAGCCGTGTGATGGGCTGCCTTCTTACTATTGGCACCTGAACCAAAAAAAAAGGGCCGATTAGTCCACTAGCTATATAGGTGCATATTTATATAGAAAGGTATATATGTACATATATGTGCACATACATACAAGTATATTAACATACATGTATACAGCAACTAATGCACACACAGGTATGCGTGTGATTGTAAACTTGCACACGTGCGAGGTGTGATACAACCAGCTGCACGGTCGCAACCGTGTGATGAGCACGCTTCCAACCAACAAAACATGGACAAACGCTGTGACACGTCTATTGGTCGTATATATACTGTGTGTTATTAGCACACACACACACACATATATATATATATATATATATATATATGTATGTGACATGACATTACAATTGTACACTTGTGGACTGGGAGATGAGCAGCCACACTAACATAGTCGTGGGACGCGGATATCTCTCACACCTTACGCCTGGACCAACATCGTGAAACGTCAATTTGTGTATCAGATGAAGCATAGGTACATGCACACAAACAACGCTTGCAAATTGAAGCTGTTGCGCGTACACACACATACGATCGTAAGCATTCGTGCCATGACATCTATTAGTCCGAAGTAGCGCTTAACATAGGCATGTGTCTGTTCGTTTGTGTACTTACATATACATGTGTGGGGGTTTACATACATATACATGTGTGTGAGTGTACTTACATATACATGTGTGTGTGTACTTATATATACATGTGTGTGTGTACTGTCATATATATATGTGTGTGTGTACTTACATATACATGTGTGTGTGTACATGCATATACATGTGCGTGTGTGTACTTAGCATATTTATGTGTGTCTTGCGTGAACATTTGGATGTACATATCCAGAGCACCCTCAGTCTATGCACACACTATGCCCTATACCCCATTGCGTTTATTATCCTTTTCCTTTTTCTTCTTCTCATTTTTCTTACATGCATTTTGCTTCTTACCTGCATTTTTCTTCTTACCTACAAGTTGCTTCGTACATACATCTTCCATCTTACCTACATTCCTCTTCTTACTTACATTCTTCTTACCTACATTCAACTTACCTACAGTCGTCTGGCACGCAGTCCAAGTGTCCGTTTTCTCCGTCGCACTCACACCGCAATCGATGAGCACAGCCTCGACCAACCGGAAATGGTTTATCCTTAGATACAGATTGGCGCAGATGTTCGGTACTATTTCCGTCAGCAGCTCAGTGACGGTGCATATGACCTCGGCCTGATAAGGAAATACGAGCGGCAGAATTGAGGAGATAAATCAACGATGCACTTTGGCGCGTGACATGGCTTTCATATCAATCATACGTATGTGTGTTCATGATTGTTTACGTGGATGTGTATCTGATACAGATAAAACTACACATGCGTGTGTAAGTGTATACTACACATGCATATGTGAGTTACACATAATGCAAGCGATGTAGTGTATGCATGCCTAAGTATATCTGCCGCAAGTATGATAACTTGTAGCTCGGTATGCCTGTCCCATGCATTTGAGTGAGGACTGGTTGTGTGCCTGTCCAGTGCAGCTGAGTGAGGACTGGTTGGGACAATTGGACAAGTTCGGTGTGCTCAGACATTTATATTTCCTAATTTGTCACGGGTTGGCGTCTACGGGAAACCGTCAACAGTTCAAAACACAAAGTGGGCGAATGACTTATGATTTACACTGAGCGTAGGAGCGGAAGGTAATCATGGTTGTTTAGGGTTTTGGGTATAGCGTTTAGGGTATATGGTTTAGATAGGTAGTCATGGTTGTTTCGGGTTTGGATAGGTAGTCACACTTGTTTAAGCTTTAGGGTTCAGGGTTTAGGTAGGTAGTCAAAGTCATACTTGTTGAAGGTTTAGGGTTTAGGGTTTAGATGATTACACATCCAAACGTCTATATATGAATATCATACTCACACATACACACACACACACATACATACATACAACATCAAACTCGCATATATACCAACGCCCAGATACTACATCATAAAAACACACCCACACCCACATATACAACGCCATAAGTATACGAATCGAATCACCATACGTATACGGACACTGGTAGAAACGAGTACAACAGCTCACCTCCGGCAGTAGCGAATCCACATTGGGGTCAACAATGTGATACTCCAGACTGTTAATGGCGCGAGGCTGTGTGCCCGGGGGCTGGTTCTGTATAAACGTAAACGGAATGAGAAGGACAAGTACGAGAAGTACGAGACAGTCGAGAGCCAGCCGCAGTGTCGCGACTGTGGACAAACAGAGAGAATAAACGTTTTGCCATAGTGCCTTTGCAAACCATGATCAACGCAATAGCGTGTCAGTGGGATTTGGGCTTCATACTGGCCAGAATTCGAATTCACCAATTTGCATCGACACCAACCGAAAGAAGCGTGTTTACATCGTCATCGGGAATAGAGCCACACTGCACCTATCCCACAAAATGTGGACAGGCGAGACATTATGTGTGCACCTGTCCTAAATACAGGACACAACATTGTGCACCTATCCTAAATACAGGACACAACATTGTGCACCTATCCTAAATACAGGACACAACATTGTGCACCTATCCCACAGAATATGAACAGGCGAGACACTCTGTGTGCACCTGTCCTAAATACAGGACACACTACTCTGTGCACCTATTACACAGAATGTGGACAGGCCAGATATTTTGTGTGCACCTGTCCTAAATACAAAACACAACACTTTGTGCACCTTTCCTAAATACAGGACACAACACTCTGTGCACCTATCCCACAGAGACCATCACACCACATCACATCACATCACATCACATCACATCACATCATCACATCACATCACATCACATCACATCACATCACATCACATCATCATCATCACATCACATCACATCACATCACATCACATCACATCACATCACATCACATCACATCACATCACATCACATCACACCAAATCACATCAAAACATATCATAATCCCTGAAGCCCTAACACACCTGATCTTCACGGAACACCTGGCCCAAGAAGTAGCGCTTCAGCTTAGTGATCTTATTACGCGCTACAAAGCGACAGAAGGACTGAGTCAAGTCATAGGGCAGAGTAACCAACCCACCACTACGATCCATCAACACACAGGCCGACGGATGACCACCGTCCATGTCAATCTACGGCAACAACCCAGGGGAAATGTTTAGGTGTGTGAGTAGGTCGGGTAATGTGTGTGTGTGGGTATGTGTGCTATATATATATATATATATATATATATATATATATATATGTGTGTGTGTGTGTGTGTGTGTGTGTGTGTGTGTGTGTGTGTGTGTGTGTGTGTGTGTGTGTGTATGTGTATGTGTGTATGTGTATGTGTATGTGTGTGTGTGATATGTGTATGTATGTGTATGTATAACATATATATATGTATATATATATACACACACACATATATATATATATATAGTATATAGAAATATAAAAAAAGTTAATAAAATATTTATAATCGGTATAAAACGGACAGAAATTTATAAACCTCCGCATCCATAAATAGACATAAATATATATATATATATATATATATATATATATACATATATATTAATACATATATATACTACGATAGGCTATCGACCGCTTAACCTTCCAACATTATAGTACACTATCAACAGTTTTAAACTACGCTATTAATGAAGTGGACTACCTTCATATAAAATTGATTTATACAAATCCAGTCCATAGAGACAATCGAACAGTCTTCAAAACTGAGAACGATACAAAGAGGTCTGTCCTATTTATAGACAGTCCTGACATGTGGTCTGCTCTATTTACATACACACATCTGCCACTTGGTGTCTGTTGTATTCATACCCACATATCTGCAACGAGTTAATTACCTACCGGTGTGTCGCCATTCTCTTTCGCATTTGACTCTCCCAGTCGAGGCATTAGCAGTGGAGTGGGCAGTGACACTGCACCGTGTCGTCGCAGTATACTTTCTGCAATGCTAGTTGTACGCATGCGCGTGAGCGCATCCGACCGCGAAAACCCTGCACAGAAGCGAATACATTCAAGTATGTGTAATATATATATATATGTGTGTGTGTGTGTGTGATTAAATTTTACTAGGCTAATTATGAGTATACATATAGATGAGCAGTCAGTTAGGAAATATGAAATGATTAGAGGTAGATAGTTATGTGTGTGTGATGTGTGTGTGTGTGTGTGTGTGTGTGTGTGCGTGTGTGTGTAAGTATATATGGATACACAAAATATATTACACATGCTTATATATAAGTATGTGGAAGTATATCTGCATATTCTAAAAAGAGGCAAAAATATATATATGTGTGTGTGTGTTCGTTGTGTGTGTTATATATATATATATATATATGTGTGTGTGTGTTATGTGTGTGTGGTGCGCGTGTGTGTAAGTATATATGGATATACAAAACATATTACACATGCTTATATATAAGTATGTGGAAGTATATATGTATATTCTAAATAGAGGCATATATATTATTTGCGTAGATATTCTACAATTAAGTATATATACATATATATATATATATATATATATATATATATATATATATATATTATGCGATGATGATTGCGTGTGTGCGTGTGTGTTGTGCGTGTGTGTGTGTGTGTGTGTGTGTGCATATATATATATATT
>LUCW03000707.1:15000-17500 GCA_001586965.3 Sphaeroforma sirkka | reverse complement strand
AATTGGTATAGTTATATGCACTTAGAGTATATTTGGTATACTTCTATGTACTCGTAGTATAATTGGTATAATTATATGCACTTAATGTATATTTGGTATACTTCTATGTACTTGTTGTATAATTGGTATAGTTATATGCACTTAAAGTATATTTGGTATACTTCTATGTACTCGTAGTATAATTGGTATAATTATATGCACTTAAAGTATATTTGGTATACTTCTATGTACTTGTTGTATAATTGGTATAGTTATATGCACTTAAAGTATATTTGGTATACTTCTATGTACTCGTAACATAATTGGTATATTATATGCACTTAAAGTATATTTGGTATACTTCTATGTACTTGTTGTATAATTGGTATAGTTATATGCACTTAAAGTATATTTGGTATATTTCTATGTACTCGTATAATTGGTATAATTATATGCACTTGAAGTATATTTGGTATACTTTTATGTACTCGTAGTATAATTGGTATAATTATATGCACGTAAAGTATATTTGGTATACTTCTATGTACTCGTTACATAATTGGTATAATTATATGCACTTAAAGTATATTTGGTATACTTCTATGTACTTGTTGTATAATTGGTATAGTTATATGCACTTAAAGTATATTTGGTATACTTCTATGTACTCGTAGTATAATTGGTATAATTATATGCACTTAAAGTATATTTGGTATACTTCTATGTACTTGTTGTATAATTGGTATAGTTATATGCACTTAAAGCATATTTGGTATATTTCTATGTACTCGTATAATTGGTATAATTATATGCACTTAAAGTATATTTGGTATACTTTTATGTACTCGTAGTATAATTGGTATAATTATATGCACGTAAAGCATATTTTGGTATACTTCTATGTACTTGTAAAATAATTGGTATAATTATATGCACTTAAAGTATATTTGGTATACTTATATGTACTTGTAGTATACTCGGTATAATTATATGCACTTAAAGTATATTTGGTATACTTCTATGTACTTGTTGTATAATTGGTATAGTTATATGCACTTAAAGCATATTTGGTATACTTCTATGTACTCGTAGTATATAATGGTATAATTATATGCACTTAAAGTATATTTGGTATACTTCTATGTACTTGTTGTATAATTGGTATAGTTATATGCACTTAAAGTATATTTGGTATACTTCTATGTACTCGTAACATAATTGGTATATTATATGCACTTAAAAGCATATTTGGTATACTTCTATGTACTTGTTGTATAATTGGTATAGTTATATGCACTTAAAGCATATTTGGTATATTTCTATGTACTCGTATAATTGGTATAATTATATGCACTTGAAGTATATTTGGTATACTTTTTTATGTACTCGTAGTATAATTGGTATAATTATATGCACGTAAAGTATATTTGGTATACTTCTATGTACTCGTATAATTGGTATAATTATATGCACTTGAAGTATATTTGGTATACTTTTATGTACTCGTAGTATAATTGGTATAATTATATGCACGTAAAGTATATTTGGTATACTTCTATGTACTCGTTACATAATTGGTATAATTATATGCACTTAAAGTATATTTGGTATACTTCTATGTACTTGTTGTATAATTGGTATAGTTATATGCACTTAAAGTATATTTGGTATGCTTCTATGTACTCGTAGTATAATTGGTATAATTATATGCACTTAAAGTATATTTGGTATACTTCTATGTACTTGTTGTATAATTGGTATAGTTATATGCACTTAAAGTATATTTGGTATACTTCTATGTACTCGTAGTATAATTGGTATAATTATATGCACTTAAAGTATATTTGGTATACTTCTGTGTACTGAGTGTACCAAACCCGAGGGAAATAGACACTAAGAGACGAAGCGTAGCCCATGTGATACTATGGTATAATACACATATACACACACGCTGCTGCAGTATAAGACTGAGAAAAAGCTATTCGTAGCAATTGAGGGTGCAATCGCATATGACCAAGATACATAGCTTCAGTGCGGCACCAAAACTCTAAACCATGAACCCTGTACAGAAACGCTAAACCCAAAACCCTATATAGGAACCCTAAACTCTAGACGCATGCCTCGCTGTCTTACCTGCATCTCCGCCATTTGCTGAGTACGCGCACCAGGTCGAGCGGACTTTCGGCTGCGGCTGTGACTGACATCTAAAAATAGATCATCGTCATCTGATTCACCACTGGTGGTAAAGAGATCGGCATCATGCGATTCACTTTCATCAGACGACGACGAGCTACATGGGGACAGTAAACAAAGGCAGTGAGTAGGCGTATCGCACAAGCATAGGGTACATGTGCACAATGGTATATATATATTTATATATATATATATATATGTGTGTGTGTGTGTGTGTGTGTGTGTGTATACATTTATACATTACATACTACATGCACATACATGTTACATCTACATATTCTATATACATATATATATAAATACATATTATGTATACACCTATACATGT
>LUCW03000707.1:2500-10000 GCA_001586965.3 Sphaeroforma sirkka | reverse complement strand
CCAATGTACTCGTGGTGCAGTTGTGACAGCAGCGTAACCTCGCGAATGATGCGGTTATTGAAGAGGGCGTCCTTACCGTCCAGTTTAATCTTCTTGATGGCGTAGATGCGCCCGTCTAACCTGTTTTTAACCTACAGCGGACAGTCCCATTTGGGGGTGATGGGGGGGAAGAAGAAGAATGGTGTGTGTAGTATGTGTAGAGGATAATGGGGTGAGGGGCCGATATGAGAGGTAGAGATCATTGTAGGTTGTATTTGGGTTACCTACACCATACAGTGTCATTTCGGGATTTAGCGTTTTAGATTTACCCACACCATACAGTGTCATTTCGGGGTTTTTAGGTTTTTGAGTTTTTACCTACACCATACAGTCTAAAACATTTCGGGGTGGCCCATAAGAAAGGTGATCAGGGCAACAGGACTCCCCACATGTACCACACCCCTGCGACAACAAACAACAAGTGCACGCCTGAGTCTACGGGAGCATACCCTTTCCCCTCAGAGGACCGGGGGTCTACACTAGATATGCCAAATATAGATGTTCCATCCCACCTACATGATAGTCTGCCTACCTGACAGACACGCCATACTCCCTGCTACACCCACACAACAGCCGACCCATACCTTGACCACATCCGCGAAGCCTCCCTTGCCAATGAACTCGATCTCTTCAAAGTCAGTCCGGTACCTGCTGGCGGCTGTGGCCTTCGCATTGAGATCCGATTGACTGGACAGGGCACCTGCAAGTGGCGACTGAGTGGGCGAGGTCACCCGAACTTTGTCCGATTTCAGAGAGGTTGTACCTGCTGCTGTCCTTTCCGGGCCGTTTTTGTCCGGAACGGCTATGCTTGCTGGATATACAGATACGCGCAAGTTAGGGTGTGTGTGCAAAGCGTGTGCGGGATGTGTCCAAATTGCCCGAAAACAGGTGCCAAGGACCGCCCCTCTTGAATGGGTGACCTCAGTTCAAAGTGATACTACACTGTTGTTGATTTTAGAGTACAACGCTCATACACACCTACACACACACGCCTACACACACACCCCTACACACACACCCCTACACACACACACACTACACACACACCCTACACACGCAATGCCTCTGCGCACTCACCCGTGGGCTGTGCACGTGGTTTGTTGCCGCTGCCCCCACCCGGCTGAAAGGCATCACTCTTATGCCGCAGAAACCTGTGCTTCAGCAGATTCACGCTCGTGTGCCGGTCTTTGACCCGCGAGTCCAGGCACCGGCCCAAAAAGTCGCGCATGTCACCCTCGCTCACACTTTTTAGGGCCGCTTGCACCGAAAGTTTGGTGTCCACTTCACCGAGCAGCAGCTCTAGTACTACACAGCCCAAGTTCCAGATATCGCTGCGGCGATCGTACTTTTTGCCTTTCATGCACTCTGGCGGAGGCCAATACCTGCTGTGACAGACAACCGGGTGTAGAAGGCATGGGTGGTCAGAGGGGGGGACATACCTATCTACACAAACCATACTACGCAAAGGTATATGGTATAAGGTACACACAGCTACACACACGACATACAACTACATATATATAGGTACACTGTACAGAACATACACACCACTACCACACCCTCTGGACAATCACTCACACGCCAAACAACCAACCAACCAAATAGGAACAGCACCTACACACACGACACACAACTATATATATACGTACACTGTACATACACACCACTACCACACCCCCTCACAACCACTCACACGCCAAATAACCAACCAACCAAATAGGAACAGCACCTACACACACGACACACAACTATATACATACATACACTGCACATACACACCACTACCACACCCCCTCACAGCCACTCACACGCCAAACATCCAACCAACCAAGCACAAAAGAAAAAGTAACAGCACCTACGAGGCTAGGGTTTAGGGTTTAGGGTTTAGAATTTTAAGGTACTACCTGCGCGGGGTGGTGCCTTCTGCACCGCCCATGTGTATGTGTGTGTGTGTGTGTGTTGTTTGCGTTTGCGTGTGCGTTGGTCCCTGGTGTGTGGGCGTCGTCGCTCTCCACTGCCACGTCGTTGGTAGAGATGAACTCGTGGATGCGATGCAGCGGCTCTCCCTGCGATGTGTCATCAGTGCGTGTGTAAGTGTGTATGTAGTGTATTTAGTGTACCTACACCAGTGCGTGTGTAAGTGTGCATGTAGTGTATTTAATGTACTTACATCAGTGCGTGTGTATGTGTGCATGTATTGTATTTAGTGTACTTGCATCAGTGCGTGTGTAAGTGTGTATGCAGTGTATTTAGTGTATTGAGTATAAGGTATTTAATGTATTTAGTGTATTGGGACGCATCAGGTCTATAAACAGACTACAGGCGAACATACGTGACAGCTGCAACTCGGATCTATAAAAGATATACCTACCAGACCTATAAATAGATATACCTGGATGATACGGGCGTGGCCGTCGGATGTGAGGAAGATGCTGGAGGGACTCACAAACCCGTGGACCACGTGGTGCTGATGCAGATAGGCCAGGCCAGCCGTCAACTGCCGCGTGTACTGGCGCACTCCGTTGATGTCTAATCGCCCCACCTGAGATGCGAGTGAAGGCGGGAGAAGGAGGATCAGCGACATGGAACAAACGACATGGAATAAACGACATGCAGTAAACGACATGGAATAAACGGCATGGGATAAACGGAATGCAGTAAACGACACGGAATAAACGACATGGGATAAATGGCACGGAATAAATGACATGGTATAAACGACATGGTATAAACGACATGGAATAAACGACATGGAAGAAACGACGTGCAGTTAACGACACGGAATAAACGACATGGAATGCACAACATAGAATAAACGACATGCATTAAACGACATACAATACACAACATGCAGTAAACGACATGGAATAAACGAAACGAGATACAAGCGAGAGCGAATGCGATTAGCACTCCTCAGAATATAGTAGGTGGCTGTGTAGTAGGGTTTAGGACACGCTTGAATCACACCTGTTGTAGCAAATTCTCCAGCGTTGTAGCTCCCACATACTCCAAAGCCAATTGTACAGTGATTGAATCACCCTGAAATGCAGAAATACCATTGGTTCAAAGTTAAAAGAATATACCTACACACACTCTTAGATCAAAGTTAAAAGAATATACCTACACACTCTGAGATTTTCACACACTCTGAGATCAAAATTAAAAGAATGTACAAATGTGCACGCAGCACGTATGCATTGTGCGGATGTTGTCTTGAAATGGGATATGAGACAACAACATGCACAAGCACGAACAGATCTAGTGGCCTTATATACACATGTAGGTAGAATATTTACCATATACATTTAAGTAGAAAATTTACCACCTACATATAAATAGTATATTTGATATATACACACGTGAGTAATATATCTGTTATATATACATAGTAATATTACATTTGTCATATTTGCCTTTAAGTACTGCGTTCAGTATTGAAACTGAAAGTCCACATGCATGTAGTGCACATGTGTACGCCCGC
The DNA here is from genome assembly GCA_001586965.3 of Sphaeroforma sirkka. Classification (NCBI taxonomy): domain Eukaryota; class Ichthyosporea; order Ichthyophonida; genus Sphaeroforma; species Sphaeroforma sirkka. The sequence continues at coordinate 6,480 of LUCW03000707.1, read as the reverse complement.
TGTGTTTGAGATTGGGATGCACGTAATATTGTAATAAGCAGCACTTGTATAAACGCATGCATTACTCACCAAACACACACACATTCCTCAACATAAACACCCACAAGTAAACACAGCACACAAACACACACACACCCCTCAACGTAAAAACACACATCTAAACACAGCATACACACACGCGCGCGCATCCTTCCCGCACAATGGAGCAATGCTGGTATGACCTTAAACCCTAAACCCTACAAACCCTTACTCTAGAACCCTACAAACCTCTAACCCTAGAACCCTATGAATATACCTGCACTGACTGTGTCATGCCCAAATAAGGCACGACGTTCTCATGATCCATGGGCACCAGGTGCTCCAGTTCCTGTACAGTGGGGGTGTTCAGTGGAGGGTCAGTATAGACAACTCATACAAAATTAATGGGCATTTAATGCGCTATTAATGGACAATTGATACATAAATACGGGCAATTTCACAGTACAAACTATCCTCAGCACTCACTCGTATGACTGCCGTTGGAATAGAATGGTACGGTTTGTCTCAGACTGTACGACTAATGGAGGAGTGCGAGTAGTTGTCAATGATTGAGGACAAAGGGTTCAGTTCAAGAGTTTAATAATATAAGATAGTGTTTGAGGTCAAAATTTTTGTTGACACGATATATATATATATATATATATATATATATATATATATATATATATATATATATATATATATATATATATATATCTTATATATATATATATATATATATATATATATATATATATATATATATATATATATATATATATATGTATATATATATATATATATATATATATATATATATATATATATATATGAATATATATATATATATATATATATATATATATATATACATTGCCATTATATTATACATGCACATTACATACATACATACATGCATATACATCATTACGCTACACACATACATACATCTATACATACACATGCATACATGCACATACATACATACATACATACATACACATACATACGCACACATACGCATACATACATACATACATACATACAAGCATACATATATAATACATAAGCATACATACATACATACATACATACACATATATATACAAATATACATACATACATACATATATATATATATACATGCATGCATACATACATACATACAAACATTCATACATACATACATGCATACATACATATATACATACATACATACATATGTGTATATATATATATATATATATAAACATATACCTTCTCAATACAGACAATCCACCTATCGGGTAGTCCACAGACATACCTTCTCAATACAGGCAAGCCGTTTAACGCGCCGGCCCATTCCCAGTTGGTTCCTGTCAGTGTATTTGACACGGTTTATGCGACCAGACGATCGGCACACCATCGGAAAGTCCTATTGAGTGTATAAGATGGTCACAGGAGAGGTGGACAAGGCAAGGGAGGTATATATGTGTGTGAGTGCTAGACGATGTATTCACACAATAGTATATTGCAATGGATCTGTGTTGATAGGACGAGAGCACCAACGTGGACATACAGTCCCACACACATATATATATATATATATATATATGATGTGTGTGTGTGTGTGTGTGTGTGTGTGTGTGTATGTGTATGTGTGTATGTATGTATGTGTGTATGTATATATATATATATATATATATATATATATATATATATATATATATATATATATATATATATGTATACAGGCATATATATACGGATATACAGATACAAACATCATGCATATACACATGAATGTACAGGTACATGCATATACACATGAATTTACAAATACATGCATATACACATGACTGTACTCATATACGCATACACACATGACTGTACAAATACATGCACACATCACATACCAGTATCATGGCTGGTTTGTCGGTGATCTGATCCAAGCACATGAGCACACGGCAGCCTATTGGCCCTGAGTGAAGGCGTTGCAGCAGTCTGTAGCGCAACGGACTGTTCGGTACTAGCGCTGGCTTCACCGTGCTATTTATAGATGGGCTCGAGCCTAATATTGAAGTTTGCGCGGTCAAAGTGTCGGGGCTGCCCCGCCAGGTGCCGGTGTCATTGGCGGTGTCATTGGTGGTATCAAATATGGTGTCAAGCTCTGCGGAGGAGAAAAGACGCAAAACACATGATTATAGACAATACCATACACATGAGTACAAACACAATTTGATACTGGGTAATGTTAGGAAGGTTACGGTATTTAAGTGGTTGGTAGAATGACTCATGAGCCAACGGAGCGTCAGCATAGCCTTCCTATCTCACTTGGTTCTGTGCGTTATAAAGAAGCACGTGCATAGCCCATGACACACACAGATACAGGCACCAACACTTCAACTAAATGACAAACTCTCACAAACACACAGCGCAGGTAGCGTGGCGTAGCTATGTTACGGCCCACCCGCTTCTGCAGAAGGAATGTCTGGCCTAGTGATGGGAGTGCCCAATACACACTCTTAACACCACACATATACACACCTGTGTGCAAATGAAGGATACAACACATATCACTTGCTTACACACACCACACAGACCTTGTTCCAGGGTTTACTATTGTAAAAGGCAAAAATACAATCCACCCCATCCATATAAATACTAAAATATAACAATACAGCAGCACACACCCCACATACTATGCTACAGCACCTTCTACTATCCAGCAAACATGCACACTCACGCTCACACACTCACACCTCACACACACACACACACATACACATACACACATACATACACACACTCTCTCACACACAAACACACACCCATACACACACACACACACACACACTCACACCCTTTTACACCCTCTGCTCTATCCCGTATACTACTTCTCCTCATATATATCTCACACTTTCATACACCCTACACTCTCTACATTCTCTGCTTACCTTTCTTATCTCCATATATATATTCATCATATATTACATCACTGCTCTCTCTTTGGCATATCTCTGCTTACTCCTTTCCCCTACATACACACTTCACACACACGCACTCTCTCTGGCTATCCCTAATCCCCACTCCCTTCTCCTCTCATACATCGCTCACACATCTCACACCTACACTTCTGTACATTCCCCTCCCTGCCCACCTCTCTTCGCATGCATGCACACCCACACACTCACATTTCTCCTCCCCCTCCCCTGGCCATCCCCACCTACCCCTCTCGGCCTCCTTCTCCTCTTCAAATTGGAACATGTCTTCCTCTGCACTGCCCATTCGTGCCCATCGCTGTGTCTGCTCTCGCTGCTGTTGTCGTAGCGTGTCGCGTTGGCGTTCCATTGCTTTGAGGTCTTCCTGAATGCGATCGTTGAGTAGCTTGGCCTGCTGCTTCTCTTGGTCCGCAAGCTGTCTCTGGACGTCCAGGGTTTTGTGCTGTAGGTTGTTTGGTAGGTATGTGTATGTGTATGTGTATGTAAATGTGTATGTATATGTATATGTGTACATGTTTGTATATGCGTAGTTTGCATTCTTGTTTCTCTTGATCCGCAACCTGTCTCTGGACGTCCAGGGTTTCGTGCTGTAAGTTGTTCGGTAGGTATGTATATGATTATGTGTTTGTGTATGTACATGTGTATGTATATGTGTACATCACCATCAACTCAACTATCTACAAGCACACACACACCACCACAACCAAGTACTCTTGCGTCTCTCATTTGGTCAACCAGGTTACATATGTAACCATAGCCGCCAGCGCTCTAATACACCCTACACCACACAGCTACAGCCAACCACCCGGATGAACCGAATGAACTTCACATCGCACCACAGCACATGCACAGCCGTGTGGCTGCTCTACCCTACCTCTTCCAGAGCCTCCTGCTCCTGTTCCTTGCGGGTGAGTGCGCTCTGTCGACTGAGCATCTGCTCATAGAACGACTGCTCGGGTTGGTAGTTCAGTGCCAGGAATT
>LUCW03000706.1:0-42087 GCA_001586965.3 Sphaeroforma sirkka | reverse complement strand
TGCTGCAAATTTGTGATTTGTTTTTTTATGACAGTTGTTATTTATCTTATCACACGCATGGAGACCTATTCACGCGATATGCCATCTTCGCCTCATTTATCCATCAGCCCGAATAGCCGCGGAGATAGCCCAAGCTAAAGTACTAAACGATGAGCACAAGATTTGGAAGAAGAACACGCCCCTACTATACGACGTAATTATGACACACGCGCTGGCATGGCCTACGCTCACATGCTCATGGCTACCTGATATTGTGAGGTAATCGTCTCTCGCAATGGACGTCTAGAGTTGGGAATCTGTCCTATTGTATGCTGTCCCTTATTAATTGGAGCTCTTAAAATAGGATCTGGGTGCAGCACGTTGGTTGCAGATCCCCTATATTTCGCTTATCCACGATCAGTTGGTCACACAATCCAATAGTAGTGGGTATTCATGATGCAACGTGTCATGCGATGCGGAAACGGGTGAACGTAGGATCAGTACCTGTGTTGCTATATATGGATGATCAGTGCTCTGTACCCTACTCAGCAATCAATACATGCAGATCTACACAGATGCATGATTCCTACTCTGCGCATAGTTGCATTCTGTATCTATCTCGTCCCATTTACCTATACACAAATATGTGTCTACAGATATACACGTCTACGTATAAATTTGTGTGAAACCCAGCTGCACGTGAAGTTTGCTATCCACCTACAGTTGTATGTTCATTCTCGCTTTCGTAGGAAAGCCCATATATAATCCAAGCACCGAGGGGGCACCATCGAGGCATCGAGGGGGCACATGTACTTAACCTGATGTATGTATCACTTTGTGCTATGCGCTAGAACCGTCTCTCACTGCCTTGTACGTGCATCTCCCTGACACAATGAAGGTCGCCAGATACAAATTATGAGGAAAACCGGTTACTCCTTGGCACCCACACCTCCGGACAGGAGCCGAACCATCTATTAATAGCCTCGTTAAGAATGCCAAAGACCACCGTAGATGACACTCAGGAGAGCGAAGAAGGGGGAGACGAGAATAATAAGAACACCAACGGGCCTAGTGGGGGACCTAAGTTTGATGCGGACAGGGGCGAGTATGGGGGCTACGGGTGTAGCGCAGCCAGAATAACTACTATGCAGAAGATTATACACAAGAATGAAGTTCACAAGGCTAGGTGAGTGCGCAACAGAAACAAATCTCCTGATGTGTCACGAATTTGTATGCAGTGCTCGATTTTTTGCTCTGCGTTCGAATATATTAGCTGTATTGAGTCTGTGGTGAGGTTCGTATATATGCACTTGATCATGTTTCACTTAATGGTGTACTAACAAATCTGCTACCCACTCCTATATCTATCACAGTTACATGCCGCAAAACCCCTGTTTGATAGCTACGAAAGGACCGCATCCCGAAGTGTTAATCTTCGACTACACAAAGCACCCCTCCGAACCTCCCGCAGATGGTATCTGTCGGCCTGACGTTGTCTTAAACGGGCACGATACGGAAGGTACGGTTATATATATATATATATATATATGACCTTCATCAAGAATTATTACTTTCTATCCAAGATCAATTTGAATGTATACTCAATTGTGCATGTGTGTATATAGCATTCGCGTGTAGACTGCTATCTCGCCTAAGTTCGTATTTCATTGTACTTGTGCACGGATGCGATTATTTCCAAATACACGCATTGCTTGTAAGATACACAAGTTTCTCCTTCGCTAATATCCATCACGACTCGTCACACGTATGCAATACAGGGTATGAGCTCTCATGGAACAAACACAGAACCGGCCATATAGTAAGCGCAAGTGACGACGGTAAGATTTGCCTCTGGGATATCACGCACTCGTGCAAGGAGAAGACCAAGATCAACGCCCTGCGCACTTATTCGGATCACACAGATGTATGCGAGAACGTACAGTGGCACAACCACAGCGAACACGTCTTTGGCAGCGTGGGCGATGACAAGCACATGATACTCTGGGACGCTCGCACCGACAATCCCTCATTCAAGGTACACGTCTGGTTGGTGTTGTGTGTGTTTGCGATGTGAGTCTTGTACCTACGACGCATTGTACGCGCAGAGTCGTCTCCGCGCGGTATTATACTCCCAGTGTGTTTGTGGCTTGGTGCTCGATAACAGATTGATTCCCACGTCAAATGCACGCGAGCCACCTCACAAACACACACTAAACATAAAATAGTATACTCTATAGATATGTATATAGGCGCCGCTCCCCATATATAAGCCCTTGAATAATTGGCTTACACGATAGCTTTGCACCTCACAAATCAGGATTTGCTGGCCACAAAGCATGCGCATAAGATGCACATGTTTGATGCCAGATCTATGCCTAGTTCTGCATGTAATAATTGCTGTATTTGTTCCACTATATGTATACATGCACATCAAACATGATATATGTATGAAATCTATGAATGACTTGCGCTCGAGGCACCCGTATACATCATAACATGTTTTTCACCTTCAGAAAAGACAGTTGCCACCAAATACAAATTGCCACCAGACACAGATGATTCCTTAGGAGTACCTATATACATTTGATTGTGAAAATAAGTTTACGTCGTGCACTACATAGCTGTTATCCCAATGGGCAGTCATGGACACAGCTGGCGTAACCTCGTTTCAGAGACGTGTACGCCAGTGTATGTGCACCTATCTTATTTACGCATATCGTAAGTGTGTTTCGGTACGCAGATTAGTCCGTGTGCATGAAGACTCAAATCACTATTCGAGTCTACAATAGCTTGAATTAAACTCATCTAGAGCTATACCCTCATACACACACTACATAGTTGCAAGCCCACGAAGCACCCATCAACACGCTGGCGTGGCACCCCTTCTCGGAGTACGTAGTCGCTACCGGCTCCGCCGACACCACCGTGGCCCTGTGGGATATGCGCAAGCTTAAGGTCAAGCTGCACTCCTTCGAGGGCCACACGGACGAGGTGTTCCAGCTGCAATGGTCACCCTTCCACGAGAATGTGCTGGCCAGCGGGAGTCTGGATAGACGGACTATGGTGTGGGATATGGCCAGGATTGGCGAGGAACAAACGCCCGAGGCTGCGGTTGAAGGTCCACCGGAGCTCATGGTAAGAGACGGGTAGGGGGGCGTATGGTGTGAAATGCCGGGGTTTCGCGTATGTTCTTATAAAGGATTAAGTGTCCTTGTGGGGTGTGAGCGTCTGTGTACGCTCATGCATGTATTGGGTAGGAAAAAAGGACAGTTTGTTGGTTATGGGATGGGTTTTGTGGCTAGGTATTGTGAACAGTAGATCTGCGAGAATACTGTCGATGATTCAGAGGTGCTCATGGCAATAGCGCGTGGTGGGAAGGGGTTCTCAAGTTGTCCTTGTGCTGAGCGATCGTATCTGTCTCTCTATATGTATGTGTATGAAGTAGAGAGTAGAAGATCAAAAAAAGCGAGATTCGACAGCAATGCTGTGTGCTATGAGACGTTTGGGTTATCGGTGTGTGATTATTGGTGTGATATCGGCGTTCGATTATCAGTTCCCTAATATAGTATCTCGATATCTAGAGCGTCCTCGTATTTCTTTTCCTCTGTATTACAGTCGTACCGGCTTCCATTTTATGTATATACACTGTCCCTGTGATTTGAAAGGATGTAGCACGGGGGCCGTACCCAAGTTGCATGTGCCAAAGACTGATGAATGAATGACTATCTCACAAACCAAGAATGGGTTGAACTAAACACGTGCACCGATGAATACCCATACAATACAGTTCGTACACGGAGGGCATCTGGGTAAGCTGACAGACTTCGCATGGAACGAACACGTGCCGTGGACAGCGGCATCGGTGGCCTACGATAATATGATTCAGATATGGCAGATCGTAAGTTTTGGTCTTGTGTGTGTGAGTTTTAGAGTACAAAATTGTATCGAGAGCCTGTCGCTTGACACATGTGACTGCCCTTTTTGTTTGATAATATGATTCAGATATGGCAGATCGTAAGTTTTGGTCTTGTGTGTGTGAGTTTTAGAGTACAAAATTGTATCGAGAGCCTGTCGCTTGACACATGTGACTGCCCTTTTTGTTTGTGCCACTGATATTCGATATCTTTGCCCCATGCCTTTTTTTTTTCACTTCCAGTCGAAGGATATATACGATCCACAGCCGAGTGCGGGCATCCTGAATCTGTGAGGAGCTCGAGTGGATGGGACAGGCATGCACGTGCAATTAATTGGTCTACAAAAAAACAAATAAATTAGAGAATGGACGTACTTATTTGGGGTTGATCGTCCAATTATTGTCCATAGTTTGCCACCTTCATATGCGGGTGTTATACACGGGGTCTAACTTCAAGTCACCAGACGCAGGCTTAATGGCGGCTGAAGCCTCGGGTGTCTGTCTCATTGGTACTTGCGCCCGTACTAACAGAGTTAGAACGTAATCTGCAGTGAGACAGTTTTTTTTTTAGGACACATGTGAGTTATTTCTCGCAGTATTGACCAGTGGCTACAAACTGCTGGGCCTGATAGCAGTTACACTGGAGCTCGTCACCATTAAATCTTCTGGGCCCGTTGAGCGTCTGCCGTTCCTGTCATGCGCATGTGTAGTTTTATTTCATTTGGAAATACACTTGTTCCGAAAAAGTGCTCATCCATACACGTAAACAATAATATTGATGTTTAAGTATCCTCCACCAAGTGTGAACGACGTTCCTATTACCAAACGAAGCTGTCACAGAGCACTATCATCCCTTTGAAGTGCGTTCATTCATACAAGTAAACAGTGATGTTGCTATTCGAGTGTCCTCCATCAAGTGTGTACGACGTTCTTCTTATCAGCAGATGTTAACACATGTAATGCTGCATCAGGTACTAGGCAATCAACTGCATCATCGCCAGCCCATCTTGGCTCTTCAGTTTCGTCTTCTAATAGCTCGCTTTCTCCTTGACTTGGTCTTGTGGATATAAGTTAATTGAGTGCACACCTTCCTTCATGGGCAGTTGTCTCCACTTGGTATATACTTCACGATACGTCACCTCTGGACAATATCTACGATCAGTGGGAGATATTCTGGTGGCCATTAAACGGTTTTTGCTCACTTGGTTGGCGCCAGCAATTCCGCAGTAGCAGCTTTCCAATGTGATATAGCACTGGTCACTCTTCTGACCCCCGCTGCCTCTCTTTTCCACTGCTTTACGCTTATTTTCTGCATGCTACTTGTCGTGCATCGTAATAGATATTCGTCTTCACCTTGTCATCTGCCACAGCATTATCTTACACACGAGCGGGTGTGGAAAAATTTGCAATTTGGAAAAGTTACTCGTTGGTGTTCGACACCGCACTTTCTAATCTAGATGTGCTCTAAAACCCGGGAAGCCTTGCCGATTACGGCACAAGGGTTTAGCAAGGTTTTTCAAAGGATTAACAATCGTTATCGGTTTTATTATTTCATACTATTCATAATTCAAAGCGCGGTTCCAGCCCACTCTCTGTGCTTCCGCATTCTTTTAACTGTGGCCACCCACTAATACATTAATTCGGTCGTGCTCTCACCAACCGGCAGTTCGGACGAACTGTACCCCATAAGCCTACGTCTGCGTTGGTAATGCTGCCATTTACTGTAGCCGAAATAACCCGCCACCCCCAACACTGCACATTTGGATATAAAGAGATGATTTATATTTAGATGCAAAAAAAGGAAGCCAAGACGAGTAGCACTCACTTTTTAGGCAACTAAACAAAAATAGAACCCCGAGCACTCGTTATTCCCGCCACGTGCGTGCACATAATAGTACGTTAGCACTTGCACTATTATAAACCATATCATGCGCCGAAGCAGAAAGATCAGCTCTGTATCTACGAGTGCATTAGCCTATCCACGCATACGCATATCTCGCACTATATCGATATTCTTATGTGCATAGCTGACCACATGGACAACTCCAACTAAAGTAAAGACAGCATAGCTCCACTTTGCACACTTATCTACAAGTATCAGAATATTGTCCAAACCTTGCACCAACCACCAAAAGACAAAACCACACACACATAACAAAGACAAAACCGCACCCACACAAAATGACTTACATCCCAGCACGCCCACGACTATGAAGGCAATGATTATAGCATCCGAGCTAGAGCTGGACTCCTCGTCTTCGTTTGCTTTGTATTCGCGCATGTTTGTCTGTATTGCGGCAGAGTCTTCTCTCTGTTGCTCTGTCATGTCCTCCTCAGGTGTGTCTGCAGTCACCCCTGTGCGTAATCCGGAACATTCGCGAATTTGTCACTCCAATTAGATCTAAATAAATACATGCACATGCGAGGTTGCCCATCCAGTATCAATTGCACGGCCACTTACGACGATCAATTTGGTTGTACCTGCAGTCGTTTCCGTGCATGTTCGTAATCGTAGGTAGCAATGAGCACCATTTTTCCAACGACACAAAAAACGAGTAGCTGTCTAGTCTATAATTAGATCCCCAACAGTGGACTCCAACTTTATGCAAGGTAACTCATGATCTCTCGACGCGTATGTATACTTATGACCGACGTACCCCTACATAGCTTAGAACCAATGATATACACAAGCAAGCCAAAACGAATGCACTTTTCCCAGCATACCTTCAATAGTATTTCTGATCCACGGTAAGAAGTGTTGCACACTGCTGTATACACCGAACTCGCCAGCGTTGGCACAGCCAAAGCCAAAGCTAACAACCCCCACTTGGTAGATGGTTCCGTTGTGTGAAGTTATATAAAGTGGGCCCCCGCTGGTGTGTGGAAAGAACGACGAACGATAGAACGTTAATGGACATATACCAGACCATATGTATGGTGTGTGAAAAGAACGGGAAATGATATAACGATAATGGACATATAACATACAATGTTAATAAAAACTGAATATAACAAAAAGAGTATTGTGTGGAAAGTATGTACGATGCAAGACTTTCAAAAAGACCATCATAAAAATACATAGTATGTACATTCACACGGTGACAACTCTGTTGAAACACGCACAGATCCACAAGAACAAGTGCGAATGCACAATATATAAATACGTATATATAGTTTACACACGTGCATAAAATAAAGTATACCTATCACCCTGGCAAGCATCCACGCCCCCGGCCTCGTAGCCAGCACACACCATGGTGTCGATATCTAAAGCATCGCCAGATGACTTCAGACAGTCCTCGTCAGAAACAATCGGCACTTCAGCAATGTATAGCGACGCCGGCGGAACGAAGTCGCTTTCGTCCAACACTCCCCATCCAGCGATAGTACCAACAAGTCCTGTGGTGGATTCGGTCGGATATGAAAAATCAATACTACATATATAGATATATATGAAAATATATATAGCGATAAACAAGCCCATTGACTGAATGCATTCATGCATAACACTTCACTCCATACATCATCCGAGCAACTGATAAAGAATCAGCAAGATGAGGTATAGGCGAAGAAGAATCAATAGAAACCATGGGTATACCATCAACATATAAATTTACATACCAGGTTCCTCAAAGCTTTCATTGTATGCTAGTTGTATGGGCGTCATAATTGTGGGCTCCGCAAGCGTTAGAATGGCAATATCAAAGTCATTGCTATTAATTGTCTGATACAGCTGGTGTACTGAGGCCGATTCTACCATAATAACCTGTGAGAATTAGATAACAAATCAGAACTTCCGTCAGCAACAATACAATTGGCTAAGAAACTCCGATTCATACCAAGATATTCCAAAATTGATGGATCCCACGACTATAGTAGACTTTTGTGAGATGTTTGAGACGTTTATGAAACGTAAAAAGAATTCAGTATCTTAGATAAGAAATTATGCCAACTTCGGGTTTCACGAAGTTAAGGTACAAACATGCACGTCGAATAATTAATATACAGGTGCCGATAAGATAGACGCTAAAAATAATTTGGCCCCTATGGGCACCGATATCGGGCATCTAGACAGATTTGCCATTTGTGTGCGTGAATCAACCTTTGAGTATGCCTTCTCCTCGTGGGTGAAATGAAAGTTATATTGTGAGAAGAAACTATGTCGAAACCCGAAGAGTGTGGGAAACATACACTCGCTCCAAAGACATAAACACATATATATACATAAATACATATATATCGATAGATATATCTCCATACAATCGCTATATCTATCTATAGATGTATATATGCATATATATACATAGAAAATTATATATATATATATATATGATATGTATACATAAATACATAAATAAATACATGACTATGTATACATAAATGCACATATATAAGTATGTATATATATATATATATATATATATATATATAAAATATATATATATATAGATTTATAAATACGCAAGTATAGATAAAAATATATGCATATAGATATAGATATATCCACCCATACAGATATATATTGTATGTACATACATTTATATGAATATAAAATATACATATATATATCTATATATCTATATACCAGTATATATCAGAATACATATGTATACATGTATATATATATATATATATAAATATAGCAATATATATATACATTAATATATACATTAATATATATATATATCAATATATATATATACATGTAAACTAATATGTTCTATAGACAAACCAATGTACTAAACGTACTGTAAATGAGGACGCGTTGAGAAAGTTCATGCCCCCTAGCCAGACGCTTAACGTATGGACTGTATCCTTCTCTATATAGTCAGTCAGACAGTGTGCGGCAGTTAGAATATGGGTCGAATCGATAACAGAGCCTCCACAAAATTGTCCAAACCTGCGAAAAAGCGGGCAAGTAGATGTTAGAATAGCAGATTATGCAAATTTTCAATGATAGAAATACCTACATCAACTACATTAATAGAAAAATTCCCTGTTCATCGTACAGTAATGTCTAGATATAAACTTGCAAATAGTCGGGAACTAGCAAAATATAGGACTTGAACCTTAAATGTTTCAAGTACATAAGTATCCCATAGACACAAAAGATATATGCCTATATATATATAATTATATGTATATATGTACATATATCAAAGTATATATACACATATATATAAGTATGCGTGCATGCATATATATATATATACATGTATATGTTTGCTAATAGATAATCATACATAAAGTAATGTGCATACATATATATATATATATATATATATATATATATATATATATATATACATATATGCATATATGCACATATACACATATGCTTACATACGGATATATATATATATATATATATATATATATATATATATATATATATATATATATATATATATATATATATATATATATATATATATATATATATTATATATATATATATAAATATATATATATATGTATATATATATATAGATACATAATAATATGTACGGATGTTTGGGTGCGGTTCTTATGCGCATTCATAGATTTTGGTGTATACTCATCTGAATATTTTTTTACATAGCCATATATAATACAATACATACATACATACATACATACATACATATAAACTAGGACTCAAGCACAGTTTTAAAAACACTTGCAATTGAGATAGGACTTGTTAAATTGCATTTGGCATGATACTTGTGACTTGTACAACAAAATTCATTTTACACGACTTTTACCACTTACAATGGATCTTGAATTGAAGCCATAAACTCCAGAGGTGCCTCAGCGATGGACCCACCAACTATTTCATCCGCATGTATATCATCATAATTCACAACTTCATCTTGACCATTCACCAACATGGCGGCCGACAACACAAAGACCGGCACCGCTATCCTTCTTAAAATGCACATTGCAGCAAGGTGTGTATTTAACATTGACTGTTATGTGTTCTGTCTGATAACCTAGATTATGTCCGGGATAGTGCAACAATATATTATATTTAACTTTTTACGTGATTTTTACCAATACTAACAGTCTACAGAGTATTTACATATAGACTACACTCTCCTATTTACATACAGTGCCACTGTATAGAGAGAAATACAAAACTCTGCTCTGGGGAGTGCAAAACTCTCTGGGGGAAATTAGGACATTTACGACCCGAACTTGTGTCGTATATATTTCATATTCTAAATAGGCGTGATAAATTTCTCATACCAGACGAGGATGATCACGTATTTAATTCGTTACATATTAATAGTGAAACCCAATGTCGCAAATATGATACACTTTAAATGGAAATCATTTGGGTCAATGATGATTAGCGAATAACATTGAATACACAGTTTTGGAATCGGTAATGTGATTGGCGTATTACACGTGGAGTCTATTTTCTAGAGCAATCAGCTATTTCCCCGAATTGAGGAAGCCGCCACGGCGCCACAGTCTACACTCCACAGTCAACACTCCACAGTCTACACTCGACACCCGAGTCCTGATTCCTGAAGTCTGAACTCCTGACGCCGCCCCACTGGCCTCACACCCAGACTCGCAGTCCTCCAGGGCCCCATAGCCTCCACAGCCTCACAACCTCACAGGAGAGTGGCGGCTGCAGCGGCTTCGAGGAAATCTCGAACCTCAAATCGTGAATATCTTGTGGTGACGCCTGAAGGAATTATGAATTAGAAGCTATGTAGTAAAGCACAGTGATATAAGTGTTATAGAATGTAGACTCTCGGGTCCGCATGTAAAAAGGCTCATCGGCAAGTACAAAAGCCCGAGGTTCATGCGAATACGCCAGCCATTTGCACATTCAGCAACCTCTCGAGCATAGGTGAAAGAGTCATACACCAATGAAGAATATTCGGTGAAAATAAACTCAAATATTACACGAATATTGAGGGATGATGCGTTCATAGACATAAGCGTTGAGTAGAACCTTGCAACTCCAAACAACACTTAGACAAGCGCGGATTATATATATCTAGACCATACAAGTACATGTTTAGATGCGTATAATATGTATACATATATTATTCTATATATATATATATATATATATATATATATATATATATATATATATATATATATATATATATATATATATATATATATATATATATATATATATATATATATATATATATATATATATATATATATATATGCATATATACATATACATATATATTATACATATAAAACGCATTATATATACATATATGCATATGCGTTATATGCATATATATGCGTATATATGCTACACATATATATATACATATATGCATACATGCATACATCGCATGCATGCACACATGCATTGTATATTATATGCCATGTATATGCTATGTATGTAATGGCGTGTATGCATACATGCATGTACGCATGCGTGCATGTGCGTGCTGCATGTATGGACGCATGGACGTACGTGATGTGCGACGCATGCATGCATGTTTCACGTACGTACGCATGTACGTATGCATGTTATGTGCATTATGTGTATTATGTGTATTATTAATGGTACATAATACGCACATATTGCATACATATATGTACATAATATTATATGTATTATATGTATACATACACACACATTTATATGCAATCAATCATATGGATGGACATGTATGCATACAGATTATGTGCATGCACATATGCACATTATGCATTGTACATGTTAATATTATATATTGATTCATACATGCACATATCATATATGCATGCATATGTATATATACATATATATACATTAATAATATGTATAAATATATAGAATAATAATATATGTATAATTGTATGTGTATGTACAATATATTGCATATATATATATATGCATATATACATACATACATATATATATATATATATATACATCATATATATATATATATATATATATATATATATATATATTATGTGTGTGTGTGTGTATAAATATACATATATATATATATATATATATATATATTTTATATATGTATGTATATGTATATATATATGTATGTATGTTTATATGTATATATATATATATATATATATATAAACTATGTATAAAAAAATCTGATCTATTTTGAATCTATGAACTATGTATAGAAATCTGATCTATTTTGAATATACGAACCATGTATAGAAATCTGATCTATTTTGAATCCATGTTAGAAATTTAGGGTACAACTAATGAAAGTTGACAGCCAAGGACCAAACAATTGGTTTTTTTTTTAATATGTTATTCCGCCAACGGTGCGATTATTTATAAATCTATGAAGATCAGCCATTTTTGAAGTCGAAATATACTCGAGAACAGGGACTGACTTTAGTACTAATTAAAAAGGCCATAGCTACCGATTTTTGAAACCATATTTTTTCCGCTCGTAGAAGAGATCCGTTTTGGAGCTTCCCAGATTCACAATTTTCGGGCATCCATCTCGCTGTGTAGAGTAAACAAAATTACAGTTAAAACCAAGTCGGGTCGAACTTCCCTGGCAAACCACCAGGACAAGTATAAAAGATACATCGCCGATATGAGTATATACATCATGGTGTTTGAACGACATAAAATAGCAGAGTACCACCAAGTTCCCAATCTCTACACAGCAGTGGGTGAGTATACTTGTGTAAAAGGGACGAGGGATTGGGTCCATTTAGAGCTAAATACATACAGACGGGCATTAAACGGTATATCAACCACTGAGCATCATCAATACAAAATTGGCTGCACCAACTAGCAGTTGCCACGAATACTTGAAGGATAAGAAAAGCGAATTCAATAATGCAAATTGAACAAAAGCACGTTCTAGATATTCCGTCAATGCCTCACTATATAGGAAGCGCCTAAAGTATCTATTTATAAGATATACACTCGCTTATTCGACAGAAGCATTATACTATGGGGTTGCCATCCGACAAATTCAGAGTTATTAAAATTTGATCAACACAAAACGAAGTGAGCTCTTACAGCATTCGCGCGATGCAGAGCAAAATACATAAAGAAACATATGACCGTGCACATGTAGAGGTTTACTTACGTCCTTTTCTTGTATCGTGCATTCTTTACAATAATACGCATCAGACACCCCCGGACCTCCGCAGATCACACAACGGCCCTGGTATGACCCGTAGTTACACTCGTCGCATATACGCACGAGCGTAGCTGGACGCACATATGAGTCACACACTACGCATTTGCCGTCGTCTTTTTCGCACAAACGTCCAATGGCTTTGGGAAAATAAGGAACAAAGTGGGGGCGTAAGAAAAGAAATAGGAAGAAACAACCGTCCTAATTAGTATATATATATATATATATATATATATATATATATATCTATATCTATATCTATATCTATATATATATATATATATATGCTATGTGTGTGTGTGTATATGTATGTACGTACGAGTGTGTCCGCCAAAAGTATGTATGGAAGTATGTACGTATGTCTGTATATATGTATGTCTATATTAGTAAACACAAACACACACATCATCATATATATATATATATATATATATATATACATATGTATACATATATATATATATATATATATATATTATATATTATGTTATATATATATATATATATATATATAATACATATACATGCACATACAGACACGTGATGATATGTATATATATATATATATTTAATTTTTAACCTTATACATGTATGTTTTGAAATATGAATGAATATATGAATATGCAGAATATAAACGTTCAGATTATATTACATATGTATATATATATTATTACATATAAATATATTATATGTGTATGTATTATATGATATATATGTATATATATACATATGCATATATATATGCATATATATATATAATATATATATATATATATATAATATATATAATAATATGTAATACGTATAAATAAAACAAATGATGCAAAAATATGTAATATATATATGCATGTATATATATACATATAATATTTTAAACATATATATTATTATGTAAGAGAAAATAATATAAATAATATTATGTATATATGCATAATATGTATATATGTATACATGTATATAATAATATGTATTGGCATGAGCCATGTTTGTTTGTGTTTTGCGCGTGTGCGTGTGTTGTTGGCATTGGTTGTTATTGTAATATTATGTATGTATAATATATATATATATTATTAATTATATTATTGACATGTACATATTACAATATATATGATTATTATAATAACTATTATATACCATTATAATATAATATAATATGCATATGGTATATGTATGGTTACATATAATATATATATATATACAGCAATAATATATGCACATATATTACATATTATATATATATACATATATATGTTATATATATATATTATATGTATAATATTAATAATATGTAAAATAATGTATACGTATGTATATATGTTATTATATATATTATAAATATGCATATAATATATATATATGAGGGAATATATATATATATATATATATATATATATATATATATATATAAAACGTAATTATATGAATGTATATATATATATATATATATATATAAATATTATATATATACATACATGCATGTATGAATATTTGTAAGTTAAATAATATATATATATATATATATATACGTATACTAATATACTTAAATACATATATACTTACTGAGCTAAAATACAATAAGTGCGTGTGTACACTGTATCAAACCTGCGGCACAATTGAATGTATGACCATACAATATCGACGTAACATATCAACTCGGAAAAAAAAAGCCATGTTTGTTGATAGTTGAACGCAATGCATATTGTGACCAAAAGCTCACTATAAATTTAATCGATTTATGGTCTTATCATGTATTTTGAGAGCGCCGTGTGACTGGCAATTAACAATTAGAAATAAAAAGATAATATCTACAAAACACCACAAAGGACATGTTCTTAGGACCAAAATTGGTTATTATGTTATACATACCAACTCCTGGTTGCTTTCTGCACATAATCAAGTCTGGGTTATGCTTCGCCATCGCGTCTTATTGTGGTGTGGATGTATGTTCGCTATGTTGTGTGTAGACTGTAAACGTGTACTGCGTCCTTATACGCATACTATAGAACGAATACACGACACGAGAAACAGGTGATATTCTCTCACGCGTAATACTAAAAACAGTACGATGCGGTTTGCAAACGAGAACGTAAACGTTTATTGTTACGTTTTAAAATGCAAACGAAGCTTACTCGAGATTTGCACACCGCGTAATATACTTTTAAAATAAAATACCGTTTAACGCAAACGATTTTTCTCTAAAACGTTTTTAACGAGAAACCAACCGAAGTTAAGAATACTCTAGCGAGTGGGCCTAAGGGGTTCGGGGAATCGGGGCTGTCCACGATTTGATGAAACTGAATTAGAAGTTCGGTACTTGGTACGGTGTCAGAACCTCAGGAGTCAGAGGTTTGTTTACGTAATGATTTTGCAATCATTTTATTATGTTTGTCTACCGTCTACCGCCTTTTTGCCTATCTGCCTATAGTGTGAACTGATATATATACAACATTGTTCTCCTTGTACATATTGGGTATAAGTTATATAAAGTTCAGCACAGGTGTATGTAAATACATAGCCGGTTGTTTACATACAGACATACATAGCTTGTTTCAAACCTTTATGTTGATATAGAGCAGTACAATATGGGT
Source organism: Sphaeroforma sirkka (assembly GCA_001586965.3). Taxonomy (NCBI): domain Eukaryota; class Ichthyosporea; order Ichthyophonida; genus Sphaeroforma; species Sphaeroforma sirkka. The sequence goes on along the minus strand of LUCW03000706.1, from coordinate 26,518 downwards.
AAAGATTATCTAGGAAAAGATCAGCGTGCGGTGCGTCCTGACGATGATAAGCCGGTTAAAGAGATTGTTGCACTAGATGACGGGGATATAGCACTGTTGAAAACGTACGGAATTGGGCCCTACACAAAGGCTGTGAAGCAGGTAAGAGGATCGATTGAGATTTTTGATATGGTAGAATTGAGATTTGTTGCTTCGCCTTGATTATTCAGAATTATATGTTTGTAATATAACCGAAGTACCTGTACAAATGTTTGTGTAAGGTCGATTCTCAACATTCACATTCGAATCGAAGTACAAGAAATTCTACAGATTCTTCGGTGTGTGTTATTATACCTCTTCTGCTTTCACCAACAATATTTTTACTATGGTTCGAAGATCAGTTTGAGATATAACACCTCCATATAGCTCACATATGTTTGTGCCGCCACTGGTCATTCTTCATATATTTCATTCTATATATATATATATATATATATGTATATATATATATATAATACAATACGTAAATATGTATAGATACAATATATATATATATATATATATATATATATATATATATATATATATATATATATATATATCATTTTATGCGTTTTTATATATATATAGATACTTACACACATATATATATATATATGTGTGTGTGTGTTGTGTGTAATATATGTATTAATATTATTATTATTATTTATATATATAATATCAATGACAATAGATGTATAAATAAAGGAATTTACATAGATGATATATATTTATATATATATATATATATATATTATAACTTATAATCACATTCTTGAAAAAATCTATTTATATCTTTATTTGTGTGTGTGTTTATATATATATAAAAGGTTGTGTGTGTGTGTGATTGATATATGTATGTGTAAAGGCACATATATATATATATATATATATATATATATCATCTTTTTATTATCTAAATATTAATATATATATATATATATATATATATATATATATATATATGTGTGCGTGTGCGTGTGTTTTGATATATATATATATATATATATATATATACAATATATAGTATAATAGGTATTTGTAATTATTTGTTTATTTGTCATCTATTCAAATATTTACAACAATAGAAGGATAAATAAATATTGAAAAAATATACATATACTATATAATGTAATAATGTATTCATACAAATATATGTGTGTGTGTTTGAATGCGTGTGCTTGAGCTTATATAATTTATATATATATATATATATTGATTTATTTTATTGATTTATTAATCTATTTATTTTTTCATGTCTTTGACAATAGGTGGATGGATAATTAATGATACACACACACACACACATATATATATATATATACTATTTATTGTAATATCATATAGACATGTATATGTGTGTTTTTTTGTATGCGTGCGTTTGAGTTTGTACATATATATGTATATATGTATATATGTGTATATGTGTGTGTGTTTGTGTGTTTGTTATATATATATATTCTTTTCTTTTTATCCGATTCAGATTGAGATTTACATATTTTGCGATTGGTGTACATTTATATATATATACATACTATTCATAAGAATCATCTTTTCGGATGGTTCTACCATAAGGTGTCCCATATATATATATATATATATTTCATTTACAATTTCTATTACTATTTCTATTTCTTTTTCTTCTTTTTTTTTCTTTACTCATTTATTTATATATACATATATATATATATATATATATATATATATGCATATATATTCTTTCAGCTTGATTTAGATTTATATATTCAAAGCGTGATATCAAGCGCTTAGCTATACTGTCCCGGAGTTGTTTCTGATGCTGTGCACGTGTATGACGCTTTTTTTGTATTGAAAAGGATGCATTTCAATCACATTTACGGTCAGTTTAATGAAATCAGTTGAGCAACGGTGTGGCATACCTACTATTGTGACAAAATTGCACAATATAGCTGATACAACTGTACGATGAAAGCAAAGCGTATGATAACATTTGTGACTAGGATAAGTATGTATAGTGCACGTGAACTGCCCTGTGCCACATAAGTTCTATTTTGGAAGTGTAGCCACATATACTACTTCTTATAGCTATTTAGAATAGTCTTACACGCACTTTTATACCTTCGTCCGCTTTTCTTGTTTCAAAATCTCCGCAATGTACACTCATGCACCGACGCTTACACATACAAATACATGCACTTACTTTGCTTTCAGGCTGAGGATGACATCCAGACCGAGTATAAAGCCATCAATGCGCTGGCTGGTATTAAAGATAGTGACACTGGCTTGGCTCATCGTGCCTTCTGGGACCTGAACGCCGACGCACAGGTACAATTTTAACACGTTAGACTACACAAGTTAGTTTGATGTTCTTTCTAATCCGATGGTGTGTGGGTAACTATCCTTTATTACCCTGTTATACTGGAGTTGGGTCTGTCGCAAGTTGTGTGCTATTTATCGAGTGCAGTCTACATTTCTTCACCGAAGCATATACACACTATACATTGCATGGAATATAATTAGTCATGTTCTCGGCATTGAAGGTTCCGTTTTGTGTGTGCGCCTTTTTTTTTTTCGCTCGTCCCCATTCCGCGTTCCAGCGTCTCAGCATCCCAATCCATGGGACAATCTTGTCTGAATTGTGCTCAGTTGTATCAAATGTCTATCAACAGTGCCGTCGAATTGTTTTGATGCACGATGACGTTTTGTTCCAAGACTAAAGACATGGCAGGCACATCGAAAGTGAGGATGATTAGTGTCCGGGTACTAGTTTATTCCAAGCTTATATATTGTGTCAGAGACATAATACAACGGCCAGCGTCGACGCAAGCCCGGCTCTACAATCGATTGGATTTGGTTGGAAACTGTGTCTGGATTCGCTGACTTATAGTACATATATCAGGATAGTGCGAACCCGCATTTCTGGTATATTAATGAACTCTGTTCATCTCTATAGGCTATGAAGGAGGAGCAACCGCTGCAAGTCGCCCGGTGTACCAAGATCATAAGCGCCGCACAGGGTCAGGAGGAGGACGAGGCACAATACGTCATCAATGTCAAGCAAATCGCAAAGGTGGGTTTGGCATGTGAATGATTCCTGTGCGTATGTACATGTGAGTCGAGGAAGGTTCAGAATGAGCATCACACTTTTGGTTGTGAACATGTAGGTATATAGGCTCCTGAGGCGTTTTAGAGTATAGCGTGCTTGTCTTGTGCCCGCAGATCTTTTGAGGGACTCGGGAATGTTTTGGTAATTTCTAGTGCTTGTGGATGGCAGAAGGTGATCGGGATCATTTTTTGAATGGTTTTCTTCGAATGCGAAATGGGTTTATCTGTATCCATTTGATGATGGCTACGTTTTAGTCCGGCTCGTCCATCCCGTATTTGTAGTCGAATCTACAGTTATATGACAAGGATGTGGTCGGACTTGTTGACCAGTTTACATCGAATATTCTAGATATTTTACTGTATATTTTCAGCGGACGTTGCTGTAACAATTCTTATGAGCCCCGTGAATGTTAGCTGTCAATGCCTGTGGTGACCGATCCGCACTGAAAGTCGTGAATATATAGTTGTTATGAAAAGTATACCATGTTGTAGTGTTGCTTTTGACTTAAACGATTATCATTACACACACCAACAAATACAGTTTGTAGTTGGCCTTGGAGACCGAGTTGCGCCGACTGACATTGAAGAGGGTATGCGAGTGGGCGTGGATCGCAACAAGTACAAAATCCAGATCCCCTTGCCACCCAAGATTGACCCGACTGTGACTATGATGCAAGTCGAGGAGAAGCCCGACGTCACTTATGCTGACGTCGGTGGGTGTAAGGAACAGATTGAGAAGCTCAGAGAAGTTGTCGAACTGCCTCTGCTTCATCCCGAGCGGTTTGTACAGGTGTGTGTGATACGTCACTGCCCCGTTTTATGTTTGCAAGCATATTTATACCATGTTAGTGTGAGCTTATTGCTTGCTGTCTGCGTTTCAATGGAGTTCAGGGGTGATGTGTTAGTTCACGCTTGACTCTCACATAGCCGTAGACTTTAATCTCGTGGTCACAGCGTGGTATCGAGTTCCCTAAGCGTGAGCTGCTTCTGCTGCGTCGGAGTATATATGCTCCCTCTCTGTCATAATTGCAACAACAACAATTATATTGAATTCTGTATTTATTTACTGCTTACGGCCTGCCCTTCAAAATCATATTCTGTCTCTCTATTACTGTTGTCAACTTCTTGTTGCCGCCGATAGTTTGCTTTCATCGCTCCCGCCTTTTTCACCTTGCTTGTATTATCCCTGTGCTATGCTATCAAGGACCCTCTAGTATCGCTATCCATATCTACATATATAAATCGCTTCACTCACCCATAGCGCTCTTTTATCCCTAAAGCTTGGCATTGAGCCTCCCAAGGGTGTACTGTTATATGGTCCTCCCGGTACCGGCAAGACGCTGAGTGCGCGAGCAGTGGCCAATCGCACAGACGCGTGCTTCATCCGTGTCATCGGGTCAGAATTGGTTCAAAAATATGTAGGAGAGGGTGCACGCATGATCCGTGAGCTGTTCGAAATGGCCCGTTCTAAGAAAGTGAGTGGCAGACTCGGGGTTGGGTTTGTTATCCGTGCTGTCGGGACGGATGTGGTCCAATATATATATATATATATATGTGGGAATGGGTACACGCATGATCAGTGAGCTGTTTGAGGTCTGTCTCTTATTGTTAATCATCTCATTGACTACTTCGCATCTCTATTTGTGGATCACAGTCGCTGTTTATTGATAGTCATGCTTTGCATTCCTTGCTCGAAATCACATAATTGTCCATACAATATACTGTTCTGTTGCTTCGTTTATATAATTACCACATATTCAACAACAGTCTGGCTATAGGCAGTTCACAGACGGGTGCACAGTGATGATTTTGTCGAATGTACTTTTATGAATATATATACATCAACTCGGCCCCAGAGAAGATCTTCGAGTTTCATGAATACCGTTTCAGCGTAGTGTATGGCAATTTAATACGAAATGCGCGCTGGAGATAGACGTTTTTGTTGTTTTTTGCATTGCTGATTCCAACGTTTAACATTGGCTTCACATCACTTGGATGCTTCATCCTATCTTCGGCGAGAGTTAGCCTTCTTAATTGCTTTAATTGTAGCATGTATGTATCTTGGCTTGCCTCGTATCAAGATACTAATTGCTACTTGATTTATCTCACCACGTGCGTTCTAGGCATGTCTTATCTTTTTCGATGAGATTGATGCTGTTGGTGGCGCACGTCACGACGACGGTAGCGGAGGTGACAATGAGGTGCAGCGAACTATGCTGGAACTTATCAACCAACTGGATGGTTTTGATGCGAGGGGCAATATCAAAGTGCTTATGGCCACAAATAGGTATTTATATATTCCTGTATGCACACACACACACACACACACATATATATATATATATATATATAGTCTGTTGGATTCTTTTTTTGTAGGAGTCGGGAGTGAGTTTTGTTTGAGCTTCGTCCGCGTCATTTTTGCATGAGGACATATACAGCGAATATTTTTATTTCCGGTCAGGGTTATGTATACTTTGTGATATATGAATTAGCCTATCACCATCTCGAATTTCTTGTGTATGGACACTATTGGATACTTTCTCATATATGTATGCATAGCGCTATTATACCCGCATGTATTAGCTACAATGAAAGCGTACCTTGTGGTTGTGCGTCGGGAATATTAGGAACGTCAGTCTCTATACATGCTGTACTGAAGCACATTTTTCGGAGAAGAAGTGGCTGTAGTTTCTGAAGCTCGCTGGTAGCATGAGGGTGGGGTGGTTGTAGGAAAGTCTGTTGAATTTACTATTCATGCAAGTATACGAAGTTGCTTGGTGTCTGTATATCTGATCTAAACAACTCTTGTAAACCAACCTCAGGCCGGATACGTTAGATCCCGCTCTATTGCGTCCGGGTCGATTGGACAGAAAGATTGAGTTCGGACTGCCAGATCTAGAGGTATGTGATTTCTCGATGGTATAAATATTCGGGAGAAAGCTGTTTGTGCGTTATGTGCAAATGCAAGAGAGACATCTCACCAACGGCAAGGGTTTATAGGAGATTTTGAAAACCAGCTCTGTTTCCGTTCTTCTAGTATGTCACAAATTATTCTGTACAACTACCATATCATATCGCTTTTGGTCTTAACAAATGGATAGTCCTGTAGTGTCTCCCCGCACAAAGTACTGGTTGATCCTGACACACCCCAGCACTACTCCAGGCTTGATGTATCATTTCAACTGATTCCACATGGAAACCTCCGGGCCGCAAAACCGGTACCGAGGAAACGTTGTACACTTCGGAGCATGCATGGACTACAATACACCGCATAGTTTTACACTAATGCACGTTTCGCCACCCCGTGTTACGCCACAACCCATCGCAACGTAGCATTCAATGCACTGCAGCAGCAGCACATTTTTTTAGGGTTTTACTAAAACCCTAAATACAACACCCTCCCTCACGAACACATGTATGATTGCACTCTACCCGCCTGACACAAATCCTATCTCATTGCTTTCCTCAGGGCCGTGCACATATCATCAAAATCCATTCGCGCGCGATGAGTTGTGAGCGAAGTATCAGATACGAGCTACTTGCGCGTCTCTGTCCCAATGCAACCGGTGCTGAGTGCCGTTCCGTCTGTACAGAAGCGGGAATGTACGCTATTCGAGCCAGAAGAAAGGTAACGTCGGCCTGCACATTCGTGCTTTGTAGAACAACTACCTAATAAGTGATTACCCTTGGTCAGATTGAACAACCCGATATGCATAAGCGACGTGGTCGTGTTCGATAGTGAGCATATCAACGTTGTTTTATGGTGCTTACAGACAGTGTGATATCTTGGCCTTGTCGTACTGGTGTTCCAGCTATTCTCGTGACGCTTGTTTCTGCCGATTCAATGCCATACATAGCTCTGAGTGAATGCTGGGTCCGCTATTGTACAGCGTTGAGGGCCTATTTGCACGCTTTTGAATTGATGCGCGGGTCTTGGCTTCAACAATAATACACAATACGTACGACCTGTATCTATTTTGTTGCACTATATATCCGCCTGGTTCAATTTCGTCCGAGAGACAACCAATTATACAAATATTTATGTACACATGTATATCGTTGTATCTATACATGTGGGTACGTATCCTATTGTTTCATACGTTACAGCCATGTATTTACAGGACCGCTTTCATATTCGGCAGTTCGCAGTCGTCAGGGGTGGTGTCAATATTTAATAACATTGATTTTTCACTCGGATTTATACTTGTTCGTTCACCTGAATATTTACAGGTCGCTACGGAGAAGGATTTCTTAGACGCTGTCAATAAGGTCATCAAAGGTTACCAGAAGTTCAGCGCAACTCCTCGCTATATGTCTTATAACTAGGTCGTTTTCTCACACAACAATGGATAACGGATCTATGCGCTCAGGCCTATACCGCAGCCCAGGGGGCGATGGCATCTAGCTGGATATTTACAACATATCGTGAAATTAAAGTTAATTTCAACCTTCTCGTCCATTGTGCCTACATCATTAGCGTTATAGAACGTTCGTTCTCCCTATATATACAGGCCATAGTAAGTGTGAAAGGCTGCTCTTCGCTTTGCAAGGTGTATGAGAGCTAAAAAAACTAACTTTTGAACCAATAGCCCCATCGGGATGAGATTAGGCATGTGATTATTACTCGACAATAAAATCTACTAAAACTATTTATTAACTAATGGAATCGGCTTTTTATTTTCCTCTGGGTCAACGGTCAACCTCTATATTCAAATTCAAGCCGGTCTTGAGGGTTTTACCGTTAGTCCGTTATACGTGAACATATGTTCTGGCCAGGCACCCGACAACGACGACACCCTCCTGCCAGCATGTCGGCCGACACGTCGTACATGTCGTTTGGTTGTATGTCATCCCGACATGTCGCCGACATCGCCGACATGTCGGCACTGACATGTTGGTGTCGGTCCTCCCCACAATAGTCTGGGTGCAGTAGGCCAGGTCAGTAGTACCACCAGTATTTTTCTCAATGTACCGCTTAATTATTTTCTGACTTTATTATATTCATAACGGTCACTTTGGAGTACTTTCTTGCCCTGCTCCTCGCAGAAGTATGTTTGGGATGGGCGCATTATGTAACCTTGGACTGTTGTTTGTCGACGACGCACCACCATGATTAAATACTTTTTACAGATGCTAACACAATTCGGTTTAAACAAACAATAAACATGACAATTGATAACCATTTCACGAACCACTCCACTCATAATATCATTATAACTATAGCTTCAAAGCTTAAGGTTTCAAATTTTATGAAGAAGCATAAAAGACGCGCAAAAAGCTGCTACAATACTACATATTTACATATTTAGTTTACACATCAAATTAACATCCACATAATATGATAATTGCTATTGTGCATGCATCAATGTTGCACTTTGGCTGTCGGGTTTGTGTATTTACTATTTCTACTTTTGTTATTGTCAAATGACAAATGTCCTGGATATTTGAATATTTCATATTTGCAAATTCTTGAGGTGCATTTCGTTTTATTTTAAGGTGCAATTGATAACTTGTGTTCACGAAACTCATTGGTGTAGCTTTTTTACTGCAATTTCATTGGCTGAATAATTTGTTTTGAATGAAAACCCATATGTCAGCAAAATTGGTACAGACGACACTGTACAACGACGACATCGCCCTGCCAGCATGTCGGCCGACACATCGTACATGTCGTTTAGGAAAATGTCGGTGTCGTTTACCAACCCAGCATATTCTCTCTAGTTGAATATCAGAATATGTCAATATGTATTTCTTTACAAAAATTATCTCTAGTGTGCTCAGTGCTCACTCCTCACCGCCCTGGCCAGCCTGGCCTGAGGCCTCAGCTAGCTGACCCAGTTAGACTTAGACCTGCTCTCACACTTTTTAAAAAAGATTTTGCCCTCAGCCCTTCTGTTATCTCAAATCTGCTGGGCTGGTTTAAGACAGCAATTTTCACTATGACGACATGATAAGACCGTCGGAAACTACTTCGCTATGACAACACGATGTGTCGGAAACTAGTTTCTTGCGAAGGCATGTCTTTGTCGTTTACCAGGAGGCTGGCAAATCTGATCTTCGTTTACTCAAAAGAGATAAATAATATTTGCGAATAAATATGTTAATCTCTACTGGGGACTGTTCACTGCCTATTCTCTCTCTCTGAGTAGAGAGTAGCCCTACGCTATGTACAGGCTACAGCCTACACTCTCTACTAGACTAGTAGAGTCTCGTCTACATACAGGCCTATAGCAGCCTATTTGTAAATTGTAATGCCTCAGGGCTCTCAGAGTGAGAGGCTCTGCCTCTCAGTCAAAGGCTCAGAGCCTCAGACGTTCAGTGCCGATTTGGTAATTATGTATACGTCATAACTGCCTACACGTTTGTACACGTTTATTTTTACTTTTTATCGCCTACATACAAAAATAAAAAATCTGAAATCAGCAACCCTCACGAGATTTTAGATTTATTTTTCTTTGAATTTGCATAACATTATGGCCTTCCAAAAATTGGACTGATTTTCTGAATTTGCCATAGTTTTTTTTTCTTTTTTTTTCTTTTTTCCTCCATACGGACAATAGTCCTTTCATATATCATTCGTTCAGCCATATTTTTAAATAGAGATTAGAGGCCAGAGGGGCATGTTTTTTTCAACCAAATCACATATTTATTTAGCTTTCTAGCAATCATTGAAATCAAACATTTTTTTAAAAAGGCAAAAAAGTTGAACTTGAAACAAACATTCGCACATAAATATTTTAAAAATATATACAAATTTTTGAAGTCCCTTCTGAGCGGACTCGGCATATTTTTGCGCTCCGAGCTCGCAACCTCGTACTCTCGCACTCAAATTTTTAATTAGATGTGGATAATTTTATGGAAAAATATATTTTTAAATCCAGTACAGTGAGTACACTGTTCACTTCAGACTTCAGAGTTCAGACTTCAGAATTTTAGAGAAAGAATGAGTGAGTGAGTAGGGACATTTTGTAGAGTTTTCTTTTCTGCAGATTGCAGAATGCAACATGCAGTCATGCACCCAGCATACAGCAGGCCACACCGAGCCAGGCCAGCGGCAGTCACTGCGGCAGTCATCTTTCTTTTAACATGACCTTCACGACTTAACGACTTTTAGATATTTTCTATTTTTCTAATTTCTCTAAAGACAGCGCTCTCAGATCACCAGAATATTCAAAAAAGGTTGTCACAGTAAATACTTTGCTAGTGAGTTTACCGCTGCTTGCGGTCAGATGTTTTGTGCGGTATTTCTCATAGAATAAGACAAGCATCTTATGATATCAAAAACAAATTCGGAATGGCTTCGGGCAAAGCTCATGCGCGAAGAAAATGCAACAGGCCCCCACGGCAAAATATCCTCTACATAAGTGTGGCGCGAACAGTATGGATATGAGAGCTCGGCAAAAGATAGAACGGGTATCGAACGCACTTGATGTTCACAGGACCCCCTCAAATCAACATCTGTATTGAACTATTTTGTTCGAACGACTAAAAATGGTCAACTCTGATCACTTGAGGCAGACAGAACATAAATTAAATAACAGGTTAAGAATGCATGTGAGTGACCGTGGCGGTTTTGTTTTCGTCATAAATTATATATAAAATGAACTCTCCGGCAATAATCACATTAATAATCAATACTAGTAAGTAAAGGCATAACTCGACGATGAAGCAAAAACTGGCTGTTCATTGGGTGATCATCGCTCTACAGATAGCGGATGTTCTTGCAACGGAAAGCGTCAACCTAAGTAATTGGCAGAAGCATGCAGGTGTCGACGCAAAACTTGGTCCGGATGGCTGGCAATCATCTCCTAGCTATGATGCAGAACGCGATACAGACAAATGTCCGATTAAGAGAGGACAACACGGAGACAAGTGTCTGTATGACTATGCGCAAGTGCCACCTCCAAGAGATAAAGAATGGAACAACCCACCAGACCTTAACATCATTGGTATGCAACGCGATTCTCTGCTTTGTGATGCACCTGTCAGATGCTACCAATATTTAGATTTCACATACTTCCAGGCCTTTTTGGACATGCCTCAGAACTGTACTATACAGCATTTCACCATCGATTTTGATGGTATGGATGATGGATCGCGAGTTGAAGTCAACGGTGTCGTAGATCCAGATAGCTACGTTTACTTGAATGAAAAAGGCACTGCTAATCTAAAGCAACTAATTGTACCCGGTCAGAAGAATCGAATCGTTATTTCACAAGTGGATGACTGCTGTAAATTCAATAATCTCAAAAGCGCAGTTGTCAAGTTAAAGTCGAGCTGTGAAACAATGAATTGCACAAGTGTGCCAGATATCTGTAACGATTTTCCGACTTGGATCAAACGTCCCCACTTCGATACAATTGTCTGTTCGGGAGGAACATGCAATGCCAAAACTTGCTGTATGCCAGCAACGTCATGCAGGGAAGAGAACGTTGCCGTCAATTGTGCTCCGGATTTCGAGAACAGTTTGACAGACGATAAATGTGATCCCGATGAGACTTCTCCCAATTCATGCGCAAGCGTTTGCTGTATACCTGTGCCGTCAGTCTCTCCGACGCCTTCTACAACTGGCAGTCCATCACACTCCGCATCTGCGAGTCAGTCTCTATCAGCAAGTCCATCCCCAACTATATCAGAAAGTTCAAGTCCGTCAGCTTCCACATTAATGTTGCAGACACATTCACACTCCGGCACGCCATCGTCGTCCCTGAAACCATCATTTTCTTCTTCACCCACGCATTCCGTGGAACAGTCTCTTTCTACAACACCAACATTGTCGAAGATCGCTAATTCCTCCGCTGAACCTTTCCCGTCAACAACACCGTCCATAACAATAGAGCCTTTTCCATCGAGGACACCGTCCAGAACAATGGAACCTTCTCCGTCACGAACAACGTCCAGCACAATGGAACCTTCCCCGTCAAGAACACCGTCCAGTAATATGGAACCTTCTCTATCAAGAACACCGTCAAACACAATGGAACCCTCTCCATCGAGAACACCGTTCAGCAGAATGGAGCCTTCTCCATCGAGAACATCGTTGAGCAGAATGGAGCATTATCCATCGAGAACACCGTCCAGCACAATGGAGTCTTCTCCATCGAGAACACCGTTAAGCAGAATAGAGCCTTCTCCATCGAAGACACCAACCAGTATAATGGAACCGTCTCCATCGAGAAAACCGTCCTGTACTATAGAACCTTCGCCATCTAGAACACCGACCAGCACAATAGAGCCTTCTCCATCTAGAACACCAACCAGCACAATAGAGCCTTTCTCCTTCGAGAACACCGTCCAGTACTATGGAACTCTCTCTATCGAGAACACAGTCCAGCGCCATAAAGCCTTCTCCATCGAGAACACCGTCCAGCACAAGGGAACCTTCTCTGACTACTATGGATCCTTCGCCATCGAGAACACCGTCTAGCACAATGAAACCTTTTCCATCAAGAACACCATCCAGTTTTATGGAGTCTTCTCCATCGAGAACACCGTTAAGCAGAATAGAGCCTTCTCCATCGAAGACACCAACCAGTATAATGGAACCGTCTCCATCGAGAAAACCGTCCTGTACTATAGAACCTTCGCCATCTAGAACACCGACCAGCACAATAGAGCCTTCTCCATCTAGAACACCAACCAGCACAATAGAGCCTTCTCCTTCGAGAACACCGTCCAGTACTATGGAACTCTCTCCATCGAGAACATCGTCCAGCACAAGGGAACCTTCTCTGACTACTATGGATCCTTCGCCATCGAGAACACCGTTTAGCACAATGACACCTTCTCCATCAAGAACACCATCCAGTTTTTTGGAGTCTTTTCCATCAAGAACACCGTCCAGTACTATGGAACCTCTACCATCAAGAACACCGTCCAGCACAATGGAACCTTCACCATCCAGAACACCGTCCAGTACTATGGAGCCTTCTCCATCGACAACACAGTCCAGTACTATGGAACCTTCTCCATCAATATCACCGTCCAGCACAATAGAGCCTTCTCCATCGAGAACACCGTCCAGAAGAATGGAACCTTCTCCGTCAAGAACACCGTCCGGAATAATGAAGCCTTCTCTATCGAGAACACCACCCAATACTATGGAACCTTCTCCATCAAGAAAACCGTCCAGCACAATGGAACCTTCTCTATCGAGAACGCCCTCTAGTACTATGGAACCTTCTGCATGGAGAACACCGTCCAGCACAATGGAGCCTTCTCTATCGAGAACACCGTCCAATACTATGGAATCTTCAAGAACACCGTCCAGTACTATGGAACCTTCGCCATCGAGAACACCATCCACTACTATGGAACCTTCACCATCGAGAACACCGTCCAGTACTATGGATCCTTCTCCATCGAGAACACCGTCTAGAACTGTGGAACCCTTTCCATCGGGAACACCATGCAATACTATGGAACCTTCTCTATCAAAACCACCGTCCTACACAATGGAGCCTTCTCCATCAAGAACACCGTCCAGTACTGTGGAACCTTCGCCATCCAGAACACCGTCCAGAACAAAGGAGCCTTCTCTATCGAGAACACCATCCAATACTATGGAACCTTCTCCATCAAGAAAATCGTCCACCACAATGGAACCTTCTCTATCGAGAACGCCCTCTAGTACTATGGAACCTTCTCTATCAAAACCACCGTCCTACACAATGGAGCCTTCTCCATCAAGAACACCGTCCAGTACTGTGGAACCTTCGCCATCCAGAACACCGTCCAGAACAAAGGAGCCTTCTCTATCGAGAACACCGTCCAATACTATGGAATCTTCAAGAACACCGTCCAGTACTATGGAACCTTCGCCATCGAGAACACCGTCCACTACTATGGAACCTTCACCATCGAGAACACCGTCCAGTACTATGGATCCTTCTCCATCGAGAACACCGTCCAATACTATGGAACCTTCGCCATCGAGAACACCGTCCAGTACTATGGAACCTTCTCCAACGAGAACACCGTCCGGCACAATGGAGCCTTCTATCGATCGAGAACACCGTCCAGTACTATGGCACCTTCTCCATCGAGAACACCGTCCAATACTATGGAACCTTCGCCATCGAGAACACCGTCCAGTACTATGGAACCTTCTCCAACGAGAACACCGTCCGGTACAATGGAGCCTTCTCTATCGAGAACACCGTCCAGTACTATTGCACCTTCTCCATCGAGAACGCCGTCCAGTACTATGAAACCTTCTCCATCGAGAACACCGTCCAGTACTATGGAACCTTCGCCATCGAGAACGCCGTCCAATACTATGGAACCTTCTCCATCGAGGACACCGTCCAGTACTATGAAACCTTCGCCATCGAGAACGCCGTCCAATACTATGGATCCTTCACCATCGAGAACACCGTCCGGCACAATGGAACCTTCACCATCGAGAACGCCGTCCATTACTATGGAACCTTCACCATCGAGAACGCCGTCCATTACTATGGAACCTTCGCCATCGAGAACACCGTCCAGCATAATGGATCCTTCTCCAACGAGAACACCGTCCGGCACAATGGAGCCTTCTCTATCGAGAACACCGTCCAGTACTATGGCACCTTCTCCATCGAGAACGCCGTCCAGTACTATGGAACCTTATCCATCGAGAACACCGTCCAGTACTATGGAACCTTCGCCATCGAGAACACCGTCCAGTACTATGGAATCTTCAAGAACACCGTGCAGTACTATGGAGCCTTCACCATCGAGAACACCGTCCAGTATTATAGAACCTTCTCCATCGAGAACACCGTCCAGTATTATGGAACCTTCGCCATCCAGAACACCGTCCAGAACAAAGGAGCCTTCTCTATCGAGAACGCCGTCCAGTACTATGGAACCTTCTCAATCGAGAACACCGTCCGACACAATGGAACCTTCTCTATCGAGACCGCCGTCCATTACTATGGAACCTTCCCCATCGAGAACACCGTCCAGTTCTATGGAACCTTCGCCATCGAGAACACCGTCCAGTACTATGGAACCTTCTCCATCGAGAACACCGTCCAGCACAATGGAACCTTCTCTATCGAGACCGCCATCCATTACTATGGAACCTTCCCCATCGAGAACACCGTCCAATACTATGGAACCTTCACCATCGAGAACACCGTCCGGCACAATGGAGCCTTCTCTATCGAGAACACCGTCCAGTCCTATGGCACCTCCTCCGTCGAGAACACCGTCCAGCACAATGGAACATTCTCCATCGAGAACGCCGTCCATTACTATGGAACCTTCTGCATCGAGGACACCGTCCAGTACCATGGAATCTTCAAGAACACCGTCTAGTACTATGGAACCTTCACCATCGAGAACACCGTCCAGTACAATTGAATCTTCGCCATCGAGAACACCGTCCAGCACAATGGAACCTTCTTTATCGAGACCGCTGTCCAGTTCTCTGGAACCTTCGCCATCGAGAACACCGTCCAGCACAATGGAACCCTCTCCATCGAGAACGCCGTCCAGTACTATGGAACCTTCTCCAACGAGAACACCGTCCGGCACAATGGAGCCTTCTCTATCGAGAACGCCCTCTAGTACTATGGAACCTTCTCTATCAAAACCACCGTCCTACACAATGGAGCCTTCTCCATCAAGAACACCGTCCAGTACTGTGGAACCTTCGCCATCCAGAACACCGTCCAGAACAAAGGAGCCTTCTCTATCGAGAACACCGTCCAATACTATGGAATCTTCAAGAACACCGTCCAGTACTATGGAACCTTCGCCATCGAGAACACCGTCCACTACTATGGAACCTTCACCATCGAGAACACCGTCCAGTACTATGGATCCTTCTCCATCGAGAACACCGTCCAATACTATGGAACCTTTGCCATCGAGAACACCGTCCAGCACAATGGAACCCTCTCCATCGAGAACGCCGTCCAGTACTATGGCACCTTCTCCATCGAGAACGCCGTCCAGTACTATGGAACCTTATCCATCGAGAACGCCGTCCAGTACTATGAAACCTTCTCCATCGAGAACGCCGTCCAATACTATGGAACCTTCTGCATCGAGGACACCGTCCAGTACTATGGAACCTTCGCCATCGAGAACGCCGTCCAGTACTATGGAACCTTCTCAATCGAGAACACCGTCCGACACAATGGAACCTTCTCTATCGAGACCGCCGTCCATTACTATGGAACCTTCTGCATCGAGAACACCGTCCAGTTCTATAGAACCTTCGCCATCGAGAACACCGTCCAGCACAATGGAACCTTCTCCATCGAGAACGCCGTCCAGTACTATGGAAACTTCTCCATCGAGAACACCGTCCAGCACAATGGAACCTTCTCTATCGAGACCGCCGTCCATTACTATGGAACCTTCCCCATCGAGAACACCGTCCAATACTATGGAACCTTCCCCATCGAGAACACCGTCCGGTACAATGGAGCCTTCTCTATCGAGAACACCGTCCAGTCCTATGGCACCTCCTCCGTCGAGAACACCGTCCAGCACAATGAAGCCTTCTCCATCGAGAACGCCGTCCATTACTATGGAACCTTCTCCATCGAGAACTCCGTCCAGTATTATGGAACCTTCTCCATCGAGAACATCGTCCGGCACAATGGAGCCTTCTCCATCGAGAACGCCGTCCATTACTATGGAACCTTCTGCATCGAGGACACCGTCCAGTACCATGGAATCTTCAAGAACACCGTCCAGTACTATGGAACCTTCACCATCGAGAACACCGTCCAGTACAATTGAATCTTCGCCATCGAGAACACCGTCCAGAACAATGGAACCTTCTCTATCGAGACCGCCGTCCATTACTATGGAACCTTCCCCATCGAGAACACCGTCCAGTACTATGGAACCTTCACCATCGAGAACACCGTCCAGCACAATGGAGCCTTCTCTATCGAGAACACCGTCCAGTACTATGGCACCTCCTCCGTCGAGAGAACACCGTCCAGCACAATGGAACCTTCTCCATCGAGAACGCCGTCCATTACTATGGAGCCTTCTGCATCGAGGACACCGTCCAGTACTATGGAATCTTCAAGAACACCGTCCAGTACTATGGAATCTTCCCCATCGAGAACACCGTCCAGTACCATGGAATCTTCAAGAACACCGTCTAGTACTATGGAACCTTCACCATCGAGAACACCGTCCAGTACAATTGAATCTTCGCCATCGAGAACACCGTCCAGCACAATGGAACCTTCTTTATCGAGACCGCCGTCCAGTTCTCTGGAACCTTCGCCATCGAGAACACCGTCCAGCACAATGGAACCCTCTCCATCGAGAACGCCGTCCAGTACTATGGAACCTTCTCCATCGAGAACACCGTCCAGCACAATGGAACCTTCTCTATCGAGACCGCCGTCCATTACTATGGAACCTTCCCCATCGAGAACACCGTCCAATACTATGGAACCTTCCCCATCGAGAACACCGTCCGGTACATGGAGCCTTCTCTATCGAGAACACCGTCCAGTCCTATGGCACCTCCTCCGTCGAGAACACCGTCCAGCACAATGAAGCCTTCTCCATCGAGAACGCCGTCCATTACTATGGAACCTTCTGCATCGAGGACACCGTCCAGTACTATGGAATCTTCAAGAACACCGTCTAGTACTATGGAACCTTCACCATCGAGAACACCGTCCGGCACAATGGAGCCTTCTCTATCGAGAACACCGTCCAGTCCTATGGCACCTCCTCCGTCGAGAACTCCGTCCAGCACAATGAAACCTTCTCCATCGAGAACGCCGTCCATTACTATGGAACCTTCGCCATCGAGAACACCGTCCAGCATAATGGATCCTTCTCCATCGAGAACTCCGTCCAGTATTATGGAACCTTCTCCATCGAGAACATCGTCCGGCACAATGGAGCCTTCTCCATCGAGAACGCCGTCCATTACTATGGAACCTTTCTGCATCGAGGACACCGTCCAGTACCATGGAATCTTCAAGAACACCGTCCAGTACTATGGAACCTTCACCATCGAGAACACCGTCCAGTACAATTGAATCTTCGCCATCGAGAACACTGTCCAGAACAATGGAACCTTCTCTATCGAGACCGCCGTCCATTACTATGGAACCTTCCCCATCGAGAACACCGTCCAGTACTATGGAACCTTCACCATCGAGAACACCGTCCAGCACAATGGAGCCTTCTCTATCGAGAACACCGTCCAGTACTATGGCACCTCCTCCGTCGAGAACACCGTCCAGCACAATGGAACCTTCTCCATCGAGAACGCCGTCCATTACTATGGAGCCTTCTGCATCGAGGACACCGTCCAGTACTATGGAATCTTCAAGAACACCGTCCAGTACTATGGAATCTTCCCCATCGAGAACACCGTCCAGTACCATGGAATCTTCAAGAACACCGTCTAGTACTATGGAACCTTCACCATCGAGAACACCGTCCAGTACAATTGAATCTTCGCCATCGAGAACACCGTCCAGCACAATGGAACCTTCTTTATCGAGACCGCCGTCCAGTTCTCTGGAACCTTCGCCATCGAGAACACCGTCCAGCACAATGGAACCCTCTCCATCGAGAACGCCGTCCAGTACTATGGAACCTTCTCCATCGAGAACACCGTCCAGCACAATGGAACCTTCTCTATCGAGACCGCCGTCCATTACTATGGAACCTTCCCCATCGAGAACACCGTCCAATACTATGGAACCTTCACCATCGAGAACACCGTCCGGTACAATGGAGCCTTCTCTATCGAGAACACCGTCCAGTCCTATGGCACCTCCTCCGTCGAGAACACCGTCCAGCACAATGAAGCCTTCACCATCGAGAACGCCGTCCATTACTATGGAACCTTCTGCATCGAGGACACCGTCCAGTACTATGGAATCTTCAAGAACACCGTCTAGTACTATGGAACCTTCACCATCGAGAACACACCGTCCGGCACAATGGAGCCTTCTCTATCGAGAACACCGTCCAGTCCTATGGCACCTCCTCCGTCGAGAACACCGTCCAGCACAATGAAACCTTCTCCATCGAGAACGCCGTCCATTACTATGGAACCTTCGCCATCGAGAACACCGTCCAGCATAATGGATCCTTCTCCATCGAGAACTCCGTCCAGTATTATGGAACCTTCTCCATCGAGAACATCGTCCGGCACAATGGAGCCTTCTCCATCGAGAACGCCGTCCATTACTATGGAACCTTCTGCATCGAGGACACCGTCCAGTACTATGGAATCTTCAAGAACACCGTCCAGTACTATGGAATCTTCCCCATCGAGAACACCGTCCAGTACTATGGAACCTTCACCATCGAGAACACCGTCCAGTATTATGGAACCTTCTCCATCGAGAACACCGTCCAATACTATGGAACCTTCGCCATCGAGAACGCCGTCCAGTACGATGGATCCTTTGCCATCGAGAACACCGTCCAGCACTATGGAACTTTCTCCGTTAAGAACACCGTCCAGTACTATGGAAGCTTCTTCATCCAGATCACCGTCCAGCACAGTGGAACCTTCTCCATCGAAAACACCGTCCAGTACTATGGAACCTTCACCATCAAGAACACCGTCCAGTACTATGGAATCTTCAAGAACACCGTCCAATACTATGGAACCTTCTTCGTCGAGAACACCGTCCAGTACTATGGAACCATCGCCATCGAGACCACCGTCCAGTTCTATGGAACCTTCGCCATCGAAAACACCGTCCAGTACTATGGAACCTTCACCATCAAGAACACCGTCCAGTACTATCGAATCTTCTCCATCAAGAACACCGTCCAGTACTATGGAAGCTTCTCCATCAAGAACACCGTCCAGTTCTTGGAAATCTTTTCCATCAAGCACACCGTCCAGTACTATCGAACCTTCTCCATCAAGAACACCGACCAGCACAATGGAACCTTTTCCATCGAAAACATCGTCCAGTAATATGGAACCTTCAAGAACACCATCCAGTAATACAGAACCTTCGCCATCGAGAACACTGTCCAGTACTATGGAACCATCGCCATCCAGAAAACCGTCCAGCACAATGGAACCTTCTCCATCGAGAACGCCGTCTAGTACTAAGGAGCCTTCACCAGCACGAACACCGTCCAGTACTATGGAGCCTTCTCAATCGAGAACACCGTCCGACACAATGGAACCTTCTCTATCGAGACCGCCGTCCATTACTATGGAACCTTCACCATCAAGAACACCGTCCAGTACTATGGAACCTTCGCCATCGAGAACACCGTCCAGTACTATAGAATCTTCGCCATCGAGAACACTGTCCAGTACTATGGAACCATCGCCATCCAGAAAACCGTCCAGCACAATGGAACCTTCTTCGTCGAGAACACCGTCCAGTACTATGGAACCATCGCCATCGAGACCACCGTCCAGTTCTATGGAACCTTCGCCATCGAGAACACCGTCCAGTACTATCGAACCTTCTCCATCGAACACCGTCCAGCACAATGGAACCTTCTCCATCGAAAACACCGTCCAGTACTATGGAACCTTCACCATCAAGAACACCGTCCAGTACTATGGAATCTTCAAGAACACCGTCCAATACTATGGAACCTTCTTCGTCGAGAACACCGTCCAGTACTATGGAACCATCGCCATCGAGACCACCGTCCAGTTCTATGGAACCTTCGCCATCGAGAACACCGTCCAGTACTATCGAACCTTCTCCATCAAGAACACCGTCCAGCACAATGGAACCTTCTCCATCAAGAACACCGTCCAGTACTATGGAACCATCTCCATCAAGAACACCGACCAGCACAATGGAACCTTTTCCATCGAAAACATCGTCCAGTAATATGGAATCTTCAAGAACACCGTCCAGTACTATGGAACCTTCGCCATCGAGAACACCGTCCAGTACTATGGAACCTTTTCCATCAAGCACACCGTCCAGTACTATCGAACCTTCTCCATCAAGAACACCGTCCAGTACTATGGAAGCTTCTCCATCAAGAACACCGTCCAGTTCTTGGAAACCTTTTCCATCAAGCACACCGTCCAGTACTATCGAACCTTCTCCATCAAGAACACCGACCAGCACAATGGAACCTTTTCCATCGAAAACATCGTCCAGTAATATGAAATCTTCAAGAACACCGTCCAGTACTATGGAACCTTCGCCATCGAGAACACCGTCCAGTACTATGGAACCTTTTCCATCAAGCACACCGTCCAGTACTATCGAACCTTCTCCATCAAGAACACCGTCCAGTACTATGGAAGCTTCTCCATCAAGAACACCGTCCAGTTCTTGGAAACCTTTTCCATCAAGCACACCGTCCAGTACTATCGAACCTTCTCCATCAAGAACACCGACCAGCACAATGGAACCTTTTCCATCGAAAACATCGTCCAGTAATATGAAATCTTCAAGAACACCGTCCAGTACTATGGAACCTTCGCCATCGAGAACACCGTCCAGTACTATGGAACCTTTTCCATCAAGCACCCCGTCCAGTACTATCGAACCTTCTCCATCAAGAACACCGTCCAGTACTATGGAAGCTTCTCCATCAAGAATACCGTCCAGTTCTTGGAAACCTTTTCCATCAAGCACACCGTCCAGTACTATCGAACCTTCTCCATCAAGAACACCGTCCAGTACTATGGAACCTTCTCCATCAAGAACACCGACCAGCACAATGGAACCTTGTCCTTCGAGAACACCGTCCAGGACAAAAGAACCGTCTCCGTCCAGAACACCATCGTCGTCCAAAAGTTCGGCTCCGTCAGCTACCCCATCTACATCACACAAACCATCGCACTCTCGTGAACCATCGTCATCGGTGAAGCCGACAACCTCTCCATCTACATCGGTGATCCCATCAGCAACCCCTTTACGATCCATGGTGCCGTTATCGTCTGCAGTACCCTCTAGGTCTGCAGTACCCTCTAGGTCTACAGTACCCTCTAGGTCTGCTTCACCTTCCACCTCTAAGGCACCCAGGGTCTCACCCACGCCAAGTAAATCTCGTGCGCCGTGGCCTTCTCGCAGCCCTACTCCCGCGCCCAAGGGGCTCTACTGTGGCGATATTACTTATAGCAAGTGTGGGGGAGAATACAAGCGAAACGTCAAGTGCTGCCGAAATACAGACAAGTGCTCTGGTTGGGGAAATTGTAAATGCGCGTCGACCCATTGTTGCGACGGGGATATTGTCATGTCACCAGATGACGATAAAGAGAAAACTTCATCCGACAAGGCGAACTATATGTACTGCGCTGACGTGAAATCGGACAAGTGTGGTGGACACTACCAAACCGGTAAGAAGTGTTGCAAACAAAGCAACAAATGTGCCGGTTGGGCATCTGACAAATGCTCGAGTAGTCACTGTTGTGCTAGTGATGTAGACGGTAGCAACGACAATGACAAGGACTGTGGTAGCCGTCGTCGTTGTGCTCGCCGTCGCCAGGCCAGACTCCACCGCAGGATGTATACAATCACTGACCGTTCCGTATGAAATGGGAAACGCACTCCAGTTCAACCAGCGTCCAGTCTCATCGTGTATTGCCAATATTATCCCCCTCGCAGAGGTACACAGCCCTACGCAACTTTATCGTTGTAGGCATGTACGTGGAGCTCATAAAATAGTAAGGAAAATTAGATACGTAATAAAAAGTCACTCATACCAATCTCGATAAGCACAGTCTTCCCGAGCACCACAATAAATACTGAATTAGAATCAGAGACTGAGCTGATACTGATTTCATCCACAGCTTTTTGGACTATATGAAAATTGGAAAGTTTCAATCAACAGCAAAAAATCTCGCTATTCGCGAAAAGCGTGACTGATAATATCAAAGGTACTTTGCAGTATTCGGGTTGCTGGCAAGCGCGACTGTTGCTAGTTCATATCAATCGAGGAGCAAAATTAAATTGGCGAATTGCCGGCCCAAACACCACGGCTGATGGTAACCCGCACATACCTACGCTCTACCATGTCACACAATGCGTTGATGAATGGCAGAAACCTGACAACCTTTAGGCTAACATACAACTACGATTTTATTCTGCAGGAACTCGCCTACGCTATCTGAACCGGATAAACCACCTGGCTATCCAGTGCATAGTCTCTTTCGGTGTCTGACACCATGGTGGGCACCTCCTTAGTTTTCTTATGGAGCAAGAGCAACGATAGAAGCACAGGAAGATGTATGATGGATGCAAAGAACAGCCCTCTGGCCGATTTGGAATTCCCGTTCCGGTAGAATTTCCAACTCTCCCAGAACTGCGGTGTGTACGCACGCGCATGGTATATTTCGAATGAGAAAGCAGAGTGCACAGTCATGCCTGGCGAAGGTTTGGTCTCGATATCAACGTATTGTAAACTGCACTCACATACAGAAGCACATATGATTGAGTACTGCTGGTTGTTTGGAGGGTATGGGAAACGGGATGATGTGGAACACAAATACACCGATCTCAAGGGTTAGTAAGCCATGATAATTCAAACCACGTATCATGTCCTCCACGTATCATGTCCTGACGTATAAGACCCGGAGGTCACGAGACAGCCAGACACGCGTTACGAAAACGGTACAAGCGTATTTAGATTTAACTACTAGGGTATAGGCGTAGTGCAGCGGGACGTGAGACGAATGACAGCAATCGCAGGTGGTGTGGGATTGGCACATGCAGCTTACCATTGCACCGTTCACTAGAGTGGAGGTGTATGCGAAGTTGATGGTCGTCATTTCCACGTAGCAGCACGCATAGCACAGAGGGAAGAGGAGCGCGGAGTATCGCAGAGCCACTCGCATGCAAAGGCCAGGGTTTGTTACAGACATCATATGGTAGCCTTCGAGGAAACAAACAAGGTTATTGGTAACTATGGTATAGAAGCCTTTTTGAGCAAGGTGATTGGTAACTCTATGGGTATAAAAGCCCTTTTAAGCGGTTTGGGCGCATGGAAGTAGACCTAGCAGGTATCTATAATGCTCGATTGCATTCATCCGTAAGAATAAATCCCTAATAAGACCGGCCACATAGGCCAAATAGGGCTCAACTGGCAAACAAGGATTGGCAACAGATTACAATTATATATGATGCGAACATAATACCTACATAATACAGCGGCGCTCCCGAAATCATAGAACAATGGAATCACACTATGTAGCTAACGACCAGGGGTGGAAAGAGGGGGAGGGGAAAGAGGGCCAACCCGTTGCATCGTAATATATTTATTCAAACAAATCGGTCACTCTGTACGTGTATGAAACGGTAATAAGACAATTTCTCTCTAAACGAAGCATGTACACATAATTCATTTCCACTCACAAACACATAGAAATGTAGTCAAAAGCCCCCCGTTGCTCTAACACAGTCCTCCATAAATAGCATCCAAAAATAGCACCAAAAAATAGCACCCAAAATAGCCTAAAAGTGATGAAATGAACTGGACGAAATCACTCAGATAACGGTTCACATTGATAACTAGTTCACATTCTGTGCAGTCGACTAAAGTACGGCGTCGTAGTTGTTTGTGCTTGCACGCGCTCTATTGTCACTACTTCCACAAATGAAAATGAAGGGGGAAAGCACGCCCAGAACCAGCGTAGACGTCCAATCTCAAGATATATCTGTGTCAATTAGGTAGAATACAATAACGACCCATTCACCATGTATAGAGTCGCATTTGCGCGTACAAAATAGTATGGCACTGACATTTGTCATCTACAGAAAGACAATGTGAGGTGAGTGTGCGTACAATATACAATCAAGCGCCCGTGTGGCCCGTACACAATACACTTCATCCGTACCGCACCTTACCTGCTTTGCTATAGTCCTGGCGCAAGTTCCAGCTGAGTGAGTTGAAATGCGGAAACTGCCATGCATACAGTATGCCTGCCAGCACCCAAGCGCCGTCCTCTAGTCCACCCGTACAGGCAGCCCACCCCATCATAGGCGGAATAGCGCCGACAACGGCCCCTGTCCAGGTATTCGTAATGGAGAAACGCTTGGACGGTGTGTACACACATGTGTACAGCAAGATGTTGGTGAAGCCTAGCAGGGCTACGAGGCTGTTGACCTCAGTGCACAGGATGCCTGTGCCAGCTGCACCACAGGCCACGCCGAAGGTCAGTGCGTGCAGTGGGGATATCTGCAGTGTAGAGGAGTATGTGTGTAATGTGAGAGGTGTGACTGTCACGTTTGTGCATGTATGGATAATCCGGGAAACAGGCTGTGAATCTTGATATCATATTGATAAAGAGGGGCGAAAGTGTTTGTTTCGCATAGGGAGATGGGGGGTAGATGATGCAAAAGTAATTATGCAATACTCTGGGCGGGGCGAGCCAAAGACGAAGATGCATCAGATCAGAAATACAGAAATGGGAAGAAGTAGCACAAACAAGAGACCTCTTCGCAGGTAACCTCATTTGCTGTTTGAACTTTTTTGGAATGAACACACGCAGACCAAGGCCATATGTTGCGTCAAGACATGTGCTCGCGTTTGACCCAGAACATGACTTGTACATCTAACACAACACCAAACGCGGTAGTTGCACACACCTCTTGTCGCACTATAGCCCTATTGCCCGTACGCGACATCTGGCCGTCAAACGGTACTTCGGCCCACTGATTGATACTGTTAGCAGCCGACACACACAGCCCTGTGCCTAAGGTGGTGTAGAAGAGTGTCTCTGCGTTGATGGCACCCGGAGCAATGGCGTATCCCACCATGGTGGTCAGCACTACCAAGGCACTCAGTCGCATCTTGGTCAACTCCATGTATACCCCGGGTTTTGCACTCCACTTTGTACGACAGTAGGGGTGGAACATTTAAGAATGTCTACAGATATCTATATTGAGTCGATTTGCAGCGGACTGGCCTGAAAATAAATCATACTCGCATCATCTGATGGTCGGGTCCGAGATCTTCATGATCCTGACTACCCATTACATATTGACTACGCGGATGGACATTAATAAACAGTCATCCAAGCGAAAGGTAAGGGGTAACGTATACAAACGGGGGTAAAACTCGCTACACTGGTATAATTCAACAAATCCTCTCTCCCTTCAGAGAATGCACCGACTATCGCTGACTGCACAGACATAACAATAGTATAAGCCCGATCTGGGTTAAAGTCATGGTCCATACCATGTTTGGGACCTCCCTACATATATGCATTCGCAGCCGATACAATGAGTAACACATACGAATTACATACACATGACTAATCGACAACATGTGTGGTATGTTGTTCGAGCCAATTACGATTATAGACACACCTTCGTAGGCACAAGCTCTCTCGTTCGGCTCAAAACCTCGGTAGCCGGTTCATTCGTTAGATTGTCGTTGTTATCAAGTGGGATCTTCTATATTAAAAATGGTAATATTAATAAATATATTACAATAAAGTACAATGGTAAATTTACTAGATGAACAAGCCGCAAAA
>LUCW03000705.1:25000-28990 GCA_001586965.3 Sphaeroforma sirkka | reverse complement strand
AAAAGCTTAACTGTACCAAATATAGTGTTTCAGCTTTGTCTGTCTCTGATGAAAGTTGTATTTTATGTTATTGTATATGCTGTATGCTGTATGCTCTATTTTATATTTAATTATTGTTGTACACTGTTCCGTTACCTCCGCACTTTGTCTTTGGCGAAACACTTGCATCCAGATAAACATCACAGACCTAGCCATATTAATTAGCCACTATAAACTGCAGTGTGATCATCCTTGACAGTCGGACCACGATGCTAAGCTGACGTGATCTGGCGCGCAAACATACTACCACCACATGCTTATGTCTACTATCCACGCGCTCATTCGAGCGCAAACGTCGAATCTATATATTGTATATGCATACAAGTACAGGTTTGATGCCACTCACAAGTACACATCAATTATACGCTAACGGCATGTATACAAAATCCACACGCGTATGGAACCATTAGGATGATGAAGATGTGGTCAATGAGCTGCAGATTATGAAGCGTGTGCAACACGAGAATGTTGTCTCAATGGACGACGCGTTTCTGCAGAAGCGCAAGATCACGGTATGTGTAGGTGTAGAGAACGGCATAGGCAGTGCTATAGGCATTGACTACTACTGTGTGAGTGGTGCTAAGAATGGCGTACATAGTCAGACCGGATCTGTGTATTAGTAGCTGGAATACCGTAGATATCAGATATATAGGATGTGGCCTTAGGAGACTACCAGTCATTTGCAGGTGAATGGTGTAGCGAACGTGATGAACCGAAGCTATTGACCTGCATTCGTAATGTTGCCTCAGAGCAATTCAGAAAGATTATATTCGCCCTGTCCTGATACACTGCCTGTCGCATAACGTCCCCGAGTCCCCATTCACGCCTGCCCCGGATACACCCGTTACTGTTTGTCCTTCGAAACCCTCAGCCCTACAATTCATAATTGGGACATGCTGATATTCTAACCGATTCTTGATCTCGCCCTAAAATCCATAATTGGGAGATGTTGATATTTTAACCGATTGTTAGTCACGCCCTAAAATTCATAATTGGGATATGCTGATATTCTAAGCGATTGTTAATCTTGCCCTAACAGATGGCCATTGAGTATTGTGCCGGGGGGTCTGTGCTGGATATAAGAGAAGGTATGTTGCTCCCTTTCTGTTTGTTTAGGGTTTCAGGGTTTGTGTTTTAGTTATCCAGATCGCATGTTGGTTTGGTAACGGGTTCAAAGGCAAACAAACTATGCTCGGGTAGGAGACTTACTACTGGTACGGGATCGTGCAACACCTACTTATATACCACAGCGAACTTACGGTACTTCATTCCGTCAGCCATTAAACTATCTCTCACAACTCTAATGGATTCCCTAATAAAACTAGTACTCGGAATGACCCCATAGTCTCTCGGTCGGCAGCTGTGTGTGGCCAAGCAGGCTATGAGTCATCACGCACAAGTGTATGGGGCAACGTACGCTTCTACTACACCACCGAATCTACTGATGCATATAACCCGAAACACTCTCTACTAATATATCACATACCACACTCATCATCCCGCCGATCTATTTATATCCGCTTGTCCGGAACTGTCGACTCACCACTGATGTTTAGCCGTGCCACTACGACGGACTACGCATCTCCCCGGGCTCGCACTGACCATTCCCCACACTAGTTTGGTGCTACACTAATGCGTCACCACACTATTTTGGTACCTAACTGTTTTATCACACACGACTGACTATGCAGAACTGGCGCAGCCCTTTCCGGAGATGCTGATACGATACGTTTTCCGGGAGGTGTTGTCGGTAAGTGAGGATTCTAAAGACGCTAAGAGAGTGATTCATAATAACGTATGTATATATATGTATACAACTATATACATATATATCATTAATATTACTATATATTATTATATATTATTATATATATTGTTATATACATTTATATATATATATATATATATATATATATATGTATATATATATATATATATATATATAGACATGAAGCATGAAAATGAAATAGTCTTATTAAATTCATCGCCATGGGTTGAAACCCTGAACCCCTACAAGCAACTGTAGATTAATAGACGGGGCATGTACTCACAAGCATACTATCAGCACCACAATACCAGAACACACGATATATACACATAGTAAGGTAGTATTCTAGTCAATCTACCGATATGAGTGAACATATCAATACGTATACGTAGTAGCTTATAACTTGTGGATACTTTCCATCACCCACCCATGCAACAGGGATTGCAATACCTGCACTCGCTGGGTATAGTCCACCGAGATGTCAAATGTGGGAACATCCTGTTTACTGAGGAGGGGGGGGTTAAACTAGCTGACTTTGGGGTGTCTTCCCAATGCTCTGGCTCGTTTAAGCTTAAGACCTTCATAGGATCACCGTACTGGATGGCGCCTGAGGTTATAGTGTGCGACGAGACTCCCAATGGTAGGTGCTGCCTCCTTTCTGGTTTTACACGTGTGTTTGTGTCTGCGTGTGCGTAAACTTATGTGCGTGTGTGCATGTGTGAGAGTGAATAGGCGTATGCCTGTTCACTTGTCTGTATAGTCATGTGTGTGTGTCTGTGTGTTTGCTGAGGGTTTGCACATGTTCTATGTAGAAATTCTCGGCTGGTCAGCTCACGCCGGAGGTCGGCTATAT
Source organism: Sphaeroforma sirkka (assembly GCA_001586965.3). Lineage (NCBI taxonomy): Eukaryota > Ichthyosporea > Ichthyophonida > Sphaeroforma > Sphaeroforma sirkka. The sequence continues at coordinate 26,330 of LUCW03000705.1, read as the reverse complement.
ATATGTATATTCATATATATATATATATATATATATATATATATATATATATATATATATATATATATATATATATACATATATATATATATATATATATATATATGTGTGTGTGTGTGTGTGTATGTATATATATATATATATATATATATATATGTACATGTACATGTATACATGGAAATATATGTACGTTTGCATACAATATATATATATACCTATCCATGTATCTCATACACAAATGTTCTTTTCTGTCTCACACACAGCCACGTACGACGAGAAATGCGACATCTGGTCCACTGGTATCACAGTCATTGAGTGTATAGACGGGCTCCCACCGCTCATAGAGATCCATCCCATGCGCGCCCTACAGTACATCGTCATCAAAGACCCACCCGCAGTCACGTGCACACCCGAAAAGTGGAGCATACACCTACACACGTTTGTCAAGGATTGCCTTCAGAAGGACTTTGTGACGAGACAGAATGCCACAGATTTGTTGGAGGTCAGCCAAACATGTGTACCTGAAAGTGTTGGTTGTTTTTTAACTTTTTGAATATTGGATGTATGTCCAATATGTGCATATATATTGAGTATGTACATGTATATTTAATGTATACGTGTATGTTCAATATGTACATGTATGTTGAATACGTACATGAATATTAAAAATATACATGTAAGTTTAATATGTACATGTATGTTTAACACGTACAAGTATGTTTAACATGTACATATATGTTTAATTTGTACATATATGTTGAATATGTACATTTATGTTTTATATGTACATGTATTTTTAATATGTACATTTATGTTTAATATGGACATGTATATCTGATATGTACATGCGTATTTAATACGTGCATGTATGTTTAATATGTACAAGTATGTTTAATATGTACATATATGTTTAATATGTCTATGTATGTTTAATATATTCATGTAAATTTAATCTGTGCATTTATGTCTAGTATGCACATATATGTTATGTATGCGTACTCAAAACAAGAAGCTTGGATCTACATATATCAAATGTGCCTGCAGAGCTACCATGCAGTCAGATAAAATGCCGGAGATTTTGTGTGTGTGTGCATGTATGGTGTATACCCGTTCTATCCCATGGAGATCTGACTGTGTATTTGACTATGTTTGTAAATTTCACCTATAGAAGGGTGTTGTGGCGAGAAAGTAGGACGCATGCCTGCCACCACTACTCATGGTGTGTGTATCTTTTTACGCGATTGAATGTATACTAAACATTAAACCCTAATGCCCTAAAACCACTTTTAAATGTATACTAAACATTAAACCTTAATTATATTTGTACATA